>CAHIKZ030004731.1:0-18679 GCA_903632075.3 Acanthosepion pharaonis | reverse complement strand
TTTCCAGTGGGTTTTGAGGTTTTTAAATTCCCCGGGGCCCTGAGGGGGCGGATCCCCCTTTTCTCTCCATAAGCTCTCAGAGACACAAAGGGTGGGGAAGAGGGGCTATCCCAATGTATTTTCCCCAAAAAGGGGATACTATTTTGGGGTCTTAAAAAAAGCAGAACAAGCCCCCCAAAACCCCTATTGGGGGGGAAAAAAATAAAAAATTAACATGGGAAAATTTTGGGGTACCAAAGTGATTTGGGGAAAAAGGAAAAACCCCAAAAGATTTACCCCAAGAATTAAACAATGGAAGAAAGATCTGTGGGGGAAAAAAGGGGATGATAAAGCCTTAGAATAAGAATTAATAATAAGCAAAAGATCCCCCCATATTAGAATCGAGAAGGGGACCCCCAGAAAATAAACCGATCCTTATGAAGGGAATTGGAAGAAAAGGCAGTGAAATATTTTAAGAAAGGGAAAGGAGACCCCAAAGATCCCAAATAGAAAAGGCTTTTTTTCTCTCGGGAAAGGGGAAAAAACCCAGTTGTAGCCCAAAATTTTAAAGCCAGAATATTGGAACAGGACAAGGTTGGGTACATAAATTGTGGAAGGACCTGGAGAAGTTTTCCCAAAAATAAATTCGGGTTGTGTAGGGATAAGAGGAAGGGCGGGAAAGGATTTTGGGGGAAAAGGGTTTACAAATTTCCCCCGGGGAAAAAAAGGGGATGTATCAGGACCATAGGGGGAAACCCCGGCAACTATAGTGATTTTTGTCACAAAAAATTGGCCGAAGCATTTGGTACCAGACAAAAAGGCCCGAACTGTGGGGGGGTTGAAAAAGGGAAATTTCCTAGGTATTTGAATTGGTAACAGATAATAGGAAATGTGAAAAATCTAGAGGGGTTTGGGTTTTGGGGGGAAAAAAAAAACATCCCAACACCCCGGGGAAATGGTGGGAAAAAATTTTTAGCCCCGGGGATGTATTGGGGTTCAAAAAAACACGGGAAATTGGACTTTTTTGGGGGTTTTTTGGGGCCCCGTGATTTTTAAAAAAACAAACCCCAGATTTTCCCTTTTTTTTTTTTTGGGAGACGTGGTCCTGCCTGTGAAAAAACCCAAAAACCCCGGGGGTATATGGAAAGACATCAATATTGGAACAGCAACATAAGAATTCAAAGGCCAGAAAAAAATAAAGGGCCCAGAAAAAAAGAAAAGAGGGTGAATCTGAAGAAAGGGGTGAATTGGAAGGGTTGGGAGACCTTCACTAAAAAACCCCCGGGGGAAAAAAAAACTGACCAGAGAGGGAACCAACAGGGATGTAACAGCGGCCCGTAATTTAATGTTATGGGATCAATGGGGACTAATTCATCCAATACTGGAAGGCTGAAATACAAACCCTTGGAAAATAGGGCGAGCCAAGACAAGGAAAAAAAAAACCTGGTTAACGGAAGGAGAGGAAAACCAAGAAGAGGGGGAGAATGAGACCAATAAAAGCAGCCCCAAAAGGGAAAGGGGTTAACCTCGGGGATTGAAACAGTCCACGGGGAGGAAGACCCCAGACCCAAACCCCCATGCCCCAAGAAAAGGAAGAAAAAAAGAGGTCCAATGGCAGTAAGGGTTTTCAAAAAACCCCCTGAACGGGGACAAGGCCCCGGGGGGGGGGAGGTTTTGGCATTTTCCCCACGGGGGAAAGGAAAGGAAAAAGGGAGAAGGACATAAGTGGGAGGAAAAATTTTTCGGCAAAGACTCAAAACAGGAAGAAGAATCAGGGGTAAAAAAGGGGAAAAAACCTCCGAGGGGAAAACACAAAAAAGAAGGTTGGGGTGAAAGGAATCACCCAGAAGATGAGATCAGGGAGGAAAACCCCCCAAATCTCAGTAGAACAAAAGGGGCGGGGGGTTTAAGGGAAGTTTAGCGCATGGCTCATAAAAACCATTGGCTGACTTGGTGATGGGGGGGGGAAGGGTTTGGGGCCACCTCACAAGGACGAAGAAGACTTTGGCATTTGATTATCCCATGGTTTTGGAAGACCCCCCTTTTGGGGGTTGAGAACCCCCGCCCCAATTCCCAAGATTTTTGGAGGGGAGCATTTTGTTGTAGAAGTCTTGATTGGAAAAAAGTGTCTATGTTTATATAGTCTTGTTTCCATTGCCCGCATTAATACCAATATAAACATGGTGGTTGATCTATTTTCTTTGAGGCATATAATTGTCTTGATAAATAACATTAAGATGCACTACTTTTTCCCTCTACTGGGCTGAGTTGCTATTTCTACAATTACAACAAGGTCCGCATACTAGCCAATCTTATTGTCATCATTTATTTATGTGACATTTTCTTAGCCATTTGTACTTTTTATAGTATCAATACTTTTATTTCTTCATTTAATTTTCGTTTTCTCTTTCACTTTTTTTCTTTATCTTCTGTCGTTTAATTCCTGAAAGGAAGGAATTGATCTTGCCATCAAGATCTTCCATTTTTTTTTAAATTTTAGTTTTATTTATAATCATTCTTCTATTTTATCCTAATAATAAATATTATATATATATATATATATATATACATTTCTCCTTCATATTCATTCTATATATATATATCCCTTCTGTCTTAATCCTTCTTTCTTTTCTTAACCATCAAATTTCTATCGTTTTTCTCTCGTCAAATTCTTCCTATTTTCCTTCCTTTCTTCCTTCCTCCCTTCCTTCCTTCCTCTCGTTCCTTCCTTCTGCTCTTACTCCTTCCTTCCTTCCCTTCCTCCTTCCTTTCTCATTCCTTCCTCCTTCCATGCTTCCCTTTCTTCCTTCCTTCCTTCCTCCATTCCTTTCCTTCCTTCTTTTCCATTCCTTCCTTCCTTCCTCCATTCCTTCCTTCCTTCCGCCTTCTTCCTTCCTTCCTCCATTCCTTCCTTCCTTCCCTCCCTCCATTCCTTTCCTTCCTCCATTAAATCCTGCCTTCCTTATTTTTGTTCCTTCCTTTTTCCTTCCTTTATTGTCTTCCTCCTTCCTTCCTTTCCTCCTTCCTTCCTTCATTCCTTCCTGCCTCATTCCTTCCCTTCCTTCCTTCCTTTAGTCCTTCCTAGTCTTTCCTTCATCATTTCTTCCTTCCTTTAGATCCTTCCTTTGTAATCCTTTCGTGCCGTTTTTTCCTTATATTCCTTCCTTCGTTTTCTTATTTTTCATAAATATATATTTACACACATCTCTGATATTGAGCACTTTATCCCACAAATATACTAAGTATCTTAGGACTATATTTCTTCATATATATATATATATATATATTGATAACATTATCATTAAACGAAGAAACTCTCACATGGTCATGTGTGACGTCATGAGCTGCAGTGCGATTTTCGTTTCCAGTGTCTTATATGCATGAATTTGTCGTTGCTTGAAAATCTTCCATCTAAACAGAAACAAACTATCATCACTGTTTTGGCCATGTATTGCTTAATATATTGTAATGTAATTGTCATCTTTGATAATGGCTTATGTAAGCCAAAAGCTTAGATGGGTTTACAAAACATATATCAATATTGTGATTTTCTTTCTTCATTTAATGATAATGTTAAGCTTATCAGACGATATGAAAAGAATTTACATAAAATAGACAACACTTGTCTATATTATTTAATGAAACATACATCAATGAAAAAATGCTGCCTAAATATGCACAATATATATATATATATATTTCTAAAGAATTCATGCACTTATTTTTAAGATGACATTTTTATTACTTAAATGTTACAAAATACATAAACACACAAAAGGAGAAACAAAAAAAAAAGATCATGCACCAATAATAATTACATCATAAAAATTACTATAAAAAAAAAAATGTAAAATAAGAATAATGCCAGTTAATTGTTGAAACCTCCTGAAGAGTGGATTGAACAATTGCCAAAAATCTTCAGCTACGAATTGAGGTTCTCAATATGACATCAATCAGTGACAAATTTTATTTGCATTAATCATATAGGCATAAAGATGAGTAAATCCGAGAACATTGTAATGACTATCATGTGCTATGAAAACATTACAAGTCCAAGATACCGTGTTCCAAAGCAAGACCTTCAATAGATTACTAATCATAATGGATATCCTAACGAGATGCACCACATTGTACTTTTCTTATATACCAATATTTATATTTATGTTAAAGACCAATATAGTTTTATCAGAGAATTGACCTTATTTATCATTAATATTGGCACTAATTCTTTACAATTGTTAATGCTTTTCATATTAGGAATCACTCTCAAGTTAATTCTCAGATAACCCCAATCTCCCCTCCAAAGGAAAAGTTACTAAAAACAACAAAAATGAAGATAATAGTCCAAAATATGCAGAATAATCACAGAAATGCTGAGGGGGGAAAAAAAAAATTATTTATAATATGAGATATACTAACAAATTATAATTTGTATGTTTGTGCCAGATTGGTATCAGAAATTTCAAAATGAGTCATATTGCTCGGCTAAGAGATGAAAGACAATGGTGAAAAGCATCAGCAAATATTCCTGTGGATATGTCCCAAGATCCTCACTGTTGCACAATATATTGACTTGCAGGTCACTAGTGGCACTGAATAACACAAACATAAAAACTGAATGAGGTTATCGGATCTCCATATGTCGAAATTGACAGGAGAATCCATCATCATCAATAATTCATAGTAAAAAACACTTAAAATCACATTAAAGATGGCAAGAAATTTATTTCCACAGATAATTTTTACCTGCCTCTTCAGACCAATACATTTTAATAAATAAATTCAGCAGACAATTCAAATATGATACATTAAAAAATAAACCAAGTTTATTTCTTGTCAAGTGGCATCCATGTTTATAATTTATGAATGTAAATTTCTAAAGAACAAGATGGATTTTTTATGTATTAATCCAACAGATTTTTATTATTAAATGTTATTTTCAATGGATACTCATATTTGAGGAATAAAATTTCTTGAATATTCAGTCTAGTGGCAAAAATAAATATACAGTTTAATAAATAAATGGAGCATTATTTACATTATTTGGACTATTGTCCTCATCTTTGTTGCCATATTTATTACAACGTTTTGGCCGTTGTATGCTCCGGCCTTCTTCAGGTGGTTGGAATGCTGAACTGTTCTAGTTCCATGTGCCATGTTTAATGCATATTAGTTATCAGTTATCTCCTGTTAATTTCCCTCTGAAAGTTCTCCACTGCCTTAACAGGGTATTGAACTTACACTTTTGGGTCCTGTCACTGGATCTAATCTAATGCCTTTATTCACTGTATATGTGTTTTGAGGACATCCATATATAAGAATTTCTGTATTATAAACTGAAACATAATTTAATATTTATAAAAGATGAGATCAATAGTCCGAATAATGTAAATAGTGTACATAATACCTTATCTCAGAAATATAGACAGATACTAAATGGAGCATCTATTGAAATACAAGTATTCACTAAAAATAACAAAGTAATAAAAATATATGAATGTGTGCGCATGTGTGTGGTGGAGGTGTATGTGTCTAGTAGGCATTATTTATATTTGGAGATTGTCTTCATATTCATTTGGGGGAGGTTTTTATGTCAACACCAGTCACAACAAAGTTAATTATACATTAGACTCTTTAAGAATGGATTCAATAATGGTTGATGATGTAATATAGTGTTCTTGACAGGTATTTATAGTTGGTAAAATTTTCATGAGAACTTCAAAGTATTTTTTCTTTTTTAAATTAGGGTTGCATTTGTAAAATCAAAATTTATGGCCAGTCTTGTTCCTGTATAATGAAAGTGAATTTAAGTGCCGACCTCAACGTATATCTCTCTTGAGTTCACAGATGCAGGCTTTTAGGTTCCAAGATGTCTCACCAATGTAAGTGTATCTATATTGCAAGCACTTTATTTGATAAATATTTATTTGTTGGATCTATTTTTCTTCCTAATTATATCTTTGATTTTTTTTTTTTTTTGCATTCTGAATTCAAGGAAAGATGATGCGTTTTGTCAAAGCTTCAAAAATGAACTGTTTTTAAGTTTAACTGAAAAACATATTGTTTAAAAGTAAATATAATAATTTAATATACTTCGCAATTATTATTTATTATATATATTATTATATATATTATATATCATATATTATTATATATATATATTATTATATATTATTATATATATATATATATATATTATGATTATTACATTTATTTAAGTTATATATTATTATTTCTTACAACTTTTACCAGACAACCTGGATTTGGAACCTCTATTGCCTTGCACTTAAATCCAAACACAAAAATGGCTATGGGAGTAAATCCAGATAGAAAACCTGATGTGGAGCCATGAAGGCAGATGGCTGTCAACAGGGACAACTTTCTGGCAATTCCTGCAGCCAGGCTGACCCCAAATATAATACTTTGTATACTTTTGGATCTTGTCAGTAAAGCCAAGAATCAATCTTATCAATCACCCAGGTCTGAGTCCTGGAGAGAGGTCACTCCACTTTCACCACCAAAGGCCTGAAGAGGGTGCTACTTTTATCTCACAAGATAAATGGATGCATACTACTACTACACACACATATATATATATATATATATATATATATATATATATATATATATATATATATACAGTTGTCTTGAAGGTGATGGTAAAGATCCTAGTGTTGGGAATAACTAATATATTTTAAAATTTTATGGAGAGTTATAACATGAAAAGCTAATTATCTTTAAACCCACCAACCACTCCTTCTGTTTACTAAGAGATGGTTGGTAGGACTTAATATACCAATTCCAAAACCTTCCGTTGATAATTAGTATTATTCTTACTTATCACCGACTACATAACCAAGCATACTGCTCGTTTTTAATCAAATGTTCCACTATCGCCAAACCTGATATGTTAATACACATATGTAAATTGCCTACTTTTCCCTTGTGAATATTGACCAAAACATGAATGAATATTCTTTTAATATGTTTGTTTTTATTGTTGTTTTATTTTTTATAAAATTTTGTACCCTGAAAAAATATTTAATAAAATAAAAATGTTTTTTAGTTTACTTAATTCCAGATAATCAAATGATGTTGTTTTGAAAGGAAAGGAAATGTTTCTCCCCACATATAATCATTGATCAGATAATAACCAAGACATGAAAAAACAAAAAAACAGTGTCTAAATGATGCAACAGAAAGGCAAATTCTGCTCTTTATCCAATGGTTAAAAAGAAAACATTTGTGAAATTATTATCAATAGATAAGGAATATTCAAAATATACTACTGTTTAATACTGTCAAATAGTTGCAAGGATAAATATTTAAAAAATATATTTCAAATGCTTCCTAAGATGTCAAATTTAGATGCCAATGCCTACATACTTTACAATACCCCTTAACACAAATGTGAGGCAGATTTTGTCAGAAACTTACATCTGCATGCCAAATGTAATCTCTGAATTGCTATGTATTAAGTTACGTAAGTTAGCAATTTAAAAAGTACCAGTTAAGAATATTATTAAAAAGGGACAAATTTCTAATGACTTCTTGTATTCCAAAGTTTTTTTCTCTATCTTTGCTATTTTTTCTTTTGGACAGCATTCTATATAATAATTCCTAAAGTCAAATTTGAAGTACTTAACAGTCAGTTGATTATAAAATTCTAATGAATGGGTTTCAATCATTCCTGGTTTCAATTTCTGAGCATTTATTTCTCTGTATGTTTTGGAAATCTGCCCCCATCCCCATTCCCATTCCCCAAATTCTTCTATTTGGTTGTGTGTGCACTCTTTTACAGAAACTCAATAGAATGTTCTGAGGATGATGTAAATAAACATTGAAATATTAACAAAATTATTCCAACCATTTTTGTTTACTAATTAAATATCAATTACCTACAAGCATGTGTTATTGTCAGACTTTTATGCGTTAATCTCTGCAATAATATTTAATGCAATTAATGATCAGCAGATCACTGGGATAAATCAGTAGAGAAGATAAAAGAGTATAAATATATGTTATTTCAGCTGCATGATCTTCAAGAGAAAGTGACATAAATTGTATTGGATTCATTTGAATGGAATAATATATTTAATAAGCACCTCATTCTATATAAGTTCTATGTTAATCCTGTAAACTCCCCTGGAATAGAGGGCCACAGCCTCACTACGATAGGTGGTGCCACTGTGGTTTCCATAATAAATGTTTTTATGGGGTGGAAAACTACCCCCATGACCAACCAGTTTTGAATTCAGAGTTGTCCCTCTCCTAGACTAGTTTCCAACCAAAACTAGATAAACCCGTCTACCCAGCTATTTACCCTTAGCTGGAGGTAGAAGAGATGGATTTGTACTTTTCTAAGGGTATTTGTCCAAAAGTCAATATAACTACCTCAGCTGGAATCTGAAGTCAACACACCATTCCTGCTTTTCAAGTCAATAACCACTATGCTATGCACACACCAATATCTAATGCAAGACACCCATTTCAAAAAAATAAAAAAATAAATAAAAAATTATGCTGCTGAAAATATGAATCTGGGTCACGCTTCCTTAAGCCAACAGTTAATCTATATAATTATCAGGTCTTGAAAATTCCTTGATATCAAGTTTAATGTAAGACCACAAATTCTACAGTTGGTACATGCAACAAGATGGTGGTAATGGAAGAGGCTGATTTTATTTTTATACGTCCCATTGTAACAAAACCAAACAAGCAAACATGTCTTTTGGTTAAAGGCTATCAACATTTAATATTAAGTTATGAAATGAGAGGATATGCAATTATTGAAAAATTCAATAACAGAGCAACAGCCAAAATAAATGGTTTCACGTCTGACAGCACTGAAGGAGAGCCATTATCAAAGTCAAATTAGAAATTTTAGCAGGATATTTGAGATGCACAAAAATTAAAATATATTATAAATAAAAATTGGTTTGTGTTACAAAAAAAAAAAAAACATCCTTAATTTCTAATTCAAACTAATTGCAAAGTATTTGGTATTTACCAAACAAAAGTGAATGCCCAAGTAAAACAATAAAAGTAATTTCATCTCAAACTTAAAAATAAAGACAGAAAAAAATTATCTTCAAATTAATATTTTTATTTAAATTAAAAACATGAAATTCAAGGTATTTGAGAAGTATATTTTGTTCAAATATCAAAGATTTGCTTATAGTCTCAGTTGTCTATAAGGGGTCACCTATCAAATTACTGATCAGATGCAATACTGCTTAATTTTAATGAACAGATTGGTGATTTTAGTAAAGCATATGCAAAGAGGAAAGAGTAAATTTTAACAGTCACTTTGTCCAGTAAACAATTTGACTTATTTAAAATAAAAAAATTATATGAAAACAAATTGATATTAATTGAGATTTTATATCTATTTCCAATTTGTACAAAATATTGAATGTAGAATAAAAGAAGATAACAACAATGTAAGCTATCCACAAGTGTAACCATCTCCACTGTTCATGACCCATTGATATAAATAAGTGAACAAGTTAAATAAATGGCAAACAAAAGCAAGTACTGAAAAAACAGTTTAACTCTTTCAATGTGGACTCATTTCAAGATGAACAACTGGTGTTGTTATCTTCTGCCATCAGAGCAATTCTAATGTCAAGAACAAATGACATAGAAAAAAAAAATCATCCTTGTAAAAGGTCATATAATGGCCTTTCCCTATGGCAGGTCTCCTGTCATGTGATCAGTCCCAATGTCCCCATTAAATGTCAGTCAAAGAGGGCTGAGCTTAGGGTGTGTGGGAAGAGTGTCTCCTATTTCAAAAACAGACAGTAGCTGTTTGCTAGTTGGTACACTCAGCGAAGCAAGTCAGCCCTATAAGATATTCCAGAAAACCCATGATACATAGAATTTGTATAAAAAGAACTTTTGGATGAATAGTTTCATGTCTTGGTATCAAATTAGTAACATTCATTGCAATATATTCACATGAAAGCAAAAGAAATCCTTATCTTTTTTTGCTTTGATCATAACATTATGACTGGTATGTACTTGAACCTTCTGCAACTGGAAGTTACTTCTGAAAAGCATTTTTATGTAGGCTAAAAATTTGTGAAATGTCTTAAATAAAATGGTGGTAAAAGTTATCTCAAAGATTGTAAATGAGAAAAGGGATTAAAAAAAGCTTACATACACCAGTTGTGGAATGCTAGGGAAGGCAATGACTTAAACAACAAAGATAAAGATATAAATCCAAATAATTCAAAGAATAAGAACAATGTTTCAAATCATTCTTCAGATGAAAATTTCACATTGGAACAAACAGGAAAGAGGCATTCTAGCTATGGTTTTAGGGTCAAAGGTGTAGTGTACAGATTCATGGAACAATAGAATCTAGGGAAAATCTTAAATATTTATGAAATATATATTCTAGAGAATGAGGAGATAAAATCTTACATATTTTTAACCAGAGAAAAAGTCACATTTTGTTTTCAACCAGCAAAAGTAAAATAGAAAAAAGAGATTCAAGATGAAGAATTTTTTGGTGAATTCTGAATTAACAGGTTATGTTTGAAAAAAATATTGAAAATAAATTAAGTCACTTTAGGAATTGTTTTGTCTGTTATGTGTACAAAACAAATAGAATCAACTGGAATAAATAGTACAACAAGAAAATTAGCAGAAATAAAACAAATGCAAATCAATCTATTGATCTAGTGCTGAACTCCACCATTTCAACACTAGATGACACTTGATTAATAGACATGATTTACATTCTAGAACTGTGTCAAATATTCTTGATAGTAATTGTATATAAGTAACTGTAGATCCTCAAAGGCCTCAGTGAATCAAATAAATGGCATTGTGATCAAGCTATTATATATTATTTACAAATAAAAATAATTCATTTAAAGTAAGATAATAATATAAATTAAAAAGTTTTTTGAATCTTTAAAAGTATACAAAGTTAGAATCAAAGAAAAAAATATATTAGAAGCCTGATCTCTCCTAATTACTAATGAGAATCTGTTTTTATGTTGATATTAGATGTTTGCTTGCTAGCTTCTTGTTACTTTAATAATGAAATATCTCATTACTAAGAAGGGGAGATCAGGCTGCATGACAAATAAATATACAGAGCTACACCTTGTTTTATATAAAATTAGTATTAGATTATAATTTATTATGTTGAAAGATTAACTAATAAAATCTTTATACAAGTGACAGTATGGCAACTTTCTGACATTATAGTGGTTAGTGAATTAATTTAGCAAACCATTACCAGTGACTTCAAGTAAAAGTTGTTGTGTGATGCATTTCATCCCTTAGGACTTTATCAAACTGGATGAAGTCCTAAGTGACAAAAAATGTCATGACTAACTTTCCTTTCTAATCAACTGGACTTGATATATAAAAATTCCCGTTGTTTCATTATCCCATATATATATATATATATATATATATATATATATATATATATATTATATTCTATTGATTTTATTCATCCTAGCAAAAGCAGGATACAGAGAGATTAAAAGTGAGGGAAAAGATCAAGAGATTAGAGGAGATTGAGGAAAGGATAAAAAGAAGACCAGGGATCACAGCACCAGAAGATGGCGATTGACATTGCATTTAAATTTTGAAGATTGTAATTATCAGAGAAGCAAGTAAGAGGAAAGAAGTTCCACTTTCGGGAAACATGAGAAAAGAAACTGCTGGTGTAGAAGTGATGGTTGCATTTAACTATTTCAACAGTAAAAGGGTGGGACCTAAATGCCAATCTAGTAGAACACTTAAATTCATGTAGTCAGTTCCTTTGGTTATCTACTGTCTTATTATTTTACAAGGTATATTAAATAGGTCATCTCTTTTCCTTCACGTTCTCTTACTTTCCCCTCTGACTACCACTCATAATCAAGACTTACACCACTTCCTGTTGCAGTTTGTAAGAATATAAAAAAAATCTTTTTTCTCTTGGTTTTTTTTTTAACCTTTCCTTACCATGCTTGTCTGTTCTTTTTTTTTTTTATTATTTCAAAACTTTATCATCCATTGAATGTTTGAAAAATCCTGTAAAATTTTTGTAATTTTAAAAGGTCAAAATGATCATTTACAGAATGATATCTTAATTCCAATTGCATGAAATATATTGCTCTGTTTATTAAAAAAAACATTGAGCTCTATGTGTGGATCAGTTTTAATATTTAATATTTTATATTGTGTTAATAGGATTCACTTGGATTATATACCAATGGATTGCTACCTATACATATGTGTGTATGTGTGTGAACATTGGTCTAACATTGCTGCAGCCTTTACAAGAATTGCAATTCCTTACTCTGTGAAATGTTGTGTGGCTCTCAAATTGATCTTAAAACTCATCAAAGGCATCAAGAGTGGAATATGCTGTTGAACTGTCAGGTTTGGAAAATGACGCGAGAATTTATCATATACTAGCAGTAGAGCCTGGCATTGCCTGGGGATGTAACAGTAAGAGATAGATCAAGTATCGACCATCATAAAGACTGAAAAATAAAATTGACAAAGATTATTTGTTTAAGGTTGAAAATATTCACGCATGTCTTAATTATTTTTTTTTTTTTTTTTTTTTTTTTCAAAACCCAAATTCAAACAAAAAAACATTGTTTTCAATTGTTTATGAGTCTACTGATTGAATAGAATTTTATTATAAACAATTGTCTTGTAAATGGAATTTTTAAAGCATTCTGATGTAAAAAATAAAGAAAAAGTGTGCAAAACAATAAGAAACAATACCTGCCAAAAAAAAGTGAAGTTTTGTTGAAATCGGTTGAAAAATGTAGGAAATCCGATCCCATATATAAACGAACACACATGCACACAAACAAACTGGGTTTTATAATAAGTATAACTCGATATGAGTGTCCCCCTTTCATTCCGCGAAAGCGATGCCTCTTAATCGTATTTTCAAATTGATTTTGTGCAAAAACAATTGTGTTTTTCCAATTTTTGGTGCTGTCTGATCCACCACAAGGTAATTTTATGTAGTCCTGTGAAGTTTTGTTGAAATCGGTTGAAAAATGTAGGAAATCTGATCCAATATATAAACAGACACACACAACCTGGGTTTTATAATAAGTATGATACATACATACATATGATTGTTTACTATTAGAGAGAGAGATATTAAAATAGAAATGAAAAAAAAATGTTAATACATCTATCCCTTTTTGAGTTTCATGAAGATTACTTGCACTATCCACGAAAATGGATGGTAAAATTGAATTTATTTTCAGAAAGGGATTAGATAAATGAGCATTTCATTTCATTTTTTTTTTTTTTACTAGTAATTCTCAATCTTTTGATATCTTTTGATATCAAGCACTGTTATTACAAAAACACTGCTTACCTTAAAACATTATCTTCCAGAAATACGTTGGTCAACCATTTTTGTTATTATTGATAAATAGATAGATAGATAGAAATAAGTTGCGATGGATAGATAGCTAAATATGAATAGAGTGCAATAGATATAGATAGACAGATAGATTTGAAGAGACTGACAGATAGATGATGATTTCAATAGAAAAGCAATCATTTATTTTGTTCCAACTTAAAAGAAGCTCCAAAATCTGGTTTGATAAATGAATTCAAACAGAAAAATTGATTCCTTTCAAACGTAAAATGTTATAATAGGTTTTTTTTTTTAATTAAATTGCTATTCAAAATATACCAAGGCCCTGGGGAGGCACCAAAGGTAGAGGATATGTTAAAATAAATAAATTATTTCATGATCTTATTGGGAAAAACAGTTGTCAATAAGACTTGAATATTTTAAAATTGTTTTTGGGAAAACATTCTTAAATAAATTGTTCCAGCTTTGCAGTGGTTTTTGAAGATGTTCCCATTTGAAAAAAAAGTTTCAACAAATGGAATATGGAATTTCTTTTAGGTGGTTTTCTTTTTGTAAGTGGCATTTATTTTTAACTTAAAAGGAATTAGTTTGATGTTTACTAATCTGTGTTTGTTAGATTTTCCAATTTTAAAATTATGTAAAATTATTTAAATTATTCGGACTATTGTCCCTGGCTTTGTCGCCATATTTATCACAACGTTTTTCGGTTAAATTGTATGGAATCTTCATAATGAACCCTTTTTGAAATTCTTTCGATTTTCTTTTCAAGAGACTGTTCTAGTTCCACGTGCCATGTTTGATGGATGTCAGTTATCAGTTATCTCCTGTTAATTTTCCCTGAAAGTTCTCCACTGCCTTAACCGGATATTGAACTCACACTTTGGGTCCTTCTCACTGGATCTAACCAACGCCTTTATCCACTGTGCCATGTGTCCTTGAAAACATCTGTTTATTTTCTTTTATAAACCTGGATTCTTCAATTTAAATCATTTTTTTCAGTGCTCATATTGCAATTTTTGCTGTTATCATTGCATGTTTTTACCAGAGCTCATATTGCAACTTTGTTATCATTGCTTTTCTCTGGCACTCCTTATTACTGGTTTCCATATTGTATTTATTTCTATGCTTGGTCATTTCAGGAGATTTTTGTGGCCTAAAATTTGTGCTGATTCTTTAAGTTTATAAATTTTCCAATGGTGTTCCTTGTCTATGAACTTGTATTCATGATCCCACAGAGGGCAGTGATCTCCCTTTCTCTTGAAATGTATTTAACGCTGATTTTCTATATATAAAAGTAGAAAATTTCTGGTGTTCTTGAAGCCTTATAAGGGGCGGACCTGTCTCTCCTTTTATTTTATTTCCGCAGCTGCATCTTGATAGCGTACACACAGTCTTTAGTCATGTTCTCCTCTATCCAGTGGTCTCACTCAGGGAGAGATGATTTCTGGTGTTGTCAAGAAAATTGGTTGTCCTGATGTTATATGGACCTTTAGATCCTTTGTATTTTTTCTGATAACCCCTTCACATAAGGCAAGCAGATTGTTTTCTGTTTTTGTCCTCCTCCTTGTTGTTTGTTGCTTCATTCCAATTTTGGGGCTGCTGCCATGTAGCCCAGGTAATTTGTTAATGTTGTTGGTAATACTTATACTTGTACAAATCTTTTATCTAACATTTTTAAGGTAACCACTTATGATTTTTTGCTCACTTGGTGTTGGAAAAATCTACTAACCCTTTCTTTATGATGTATTCCTGGTGGAGAACATTGTTCTAAAATTAGCTCAAGATAACTGATATACTAAAATCTAAAAACATTTGAACTAGAAAAAGTCTACCCCAGTATTTAATAAAGGGTTCAGTTCAAAATTCAAACCACCTGAAGAAGGTCAAAAAATTTAAGGAAAAATCATGTAAAATATGGCGAAAAAGATGAAACTATTATTTTCCAAAAATGTAATAAATGTAATCTGTGTTTGTTTACACTATTTTGCATTTCATTTATTATCCTAATCTTTGTTGTTGTTATTAACAGGTTTCTCATTATTGTGTCTTCAGCCTTTATTAAATGTATACCGATCCAAGTAATCTTCAAAGAATACAGAGTTTTCTACAGAGAATTATCCTTCAATATTTGTATATATTTCTGAGATTAGGTATTGTAATTATTTACATTGTTTGGACTGTTGTCCTCATCTTCATCTGTTGTCCATATCCACAACATTTTGACCATTGTATGCTCCGGCCTTTTCCAGGTGATTGGAATTTCAAACTGAACCCTTTTTATTTTGGTAGATTGTTCTAGTTCTATATGGTATGCCTCTTCTGGATGTCTCAGTTATCTCCCTTTAACTAAACTCTCCAGCTGTATTAAACTCACAACTCTGTGTCAAGTTACTTTAAACAATGCTTTTATCCATTGGGACTTATAAACCTAATGTCTCAGTAATCATTTTTTACCAGAGTTCATATTGCAATTTTGCTGTTATTATTGTTTTTCTTTAGCACTATAAAGGCAGTTAATACTTGGATACAGTGGAAACAGGGCAAACAACAATCAAGCAGTACTAAAAATAAGAACTAGATGAGATATCCCTAGACATAGTCTATACACAGATTAAATAGAATGTTCAGTTCAGAATTCTCTGTTGGTTACCCAGATCAATATACACTTAAAACGTTGTGATGACAACAACAAAGATGAGGACAATAGTCCTAATATAAATAGTCTAGATAATGAATAACCTCATCCCCAAAATTCAGACAGAATTTAATATAATGGTTAATTTGTTACTTATACCACAGAAGTCGGTTAAAATTATTTGTAAGCTCTCAGATGATGCCAACAACAATACTGAAAATGCACCAAGCCTCCATGATTGTTCATATAACAGCAAGTGTCCAGACTACCCACTTAAAGATGAATTGACAAACCAGGTAAATTCAGGTAATTAAAGTAAAATATTGCAATAAGTAAACTGAGTATAGAATTTAGTATCATGAATTATTCAATCCTCAATGGGTACCTAAAATTTGTGGTCTTCTGCCAGGCAGATATAGTAAATAACAACCATTGATGAACTTAATAGAAAAAAAAAAAAAAACATCAATTTCCAATTAAAATAAATCTTTGAGAAAAATTATTTTTGTTTCCCCATTATATTATTACTGAATATATGATGAAGCCTTTCGGGAAGAGAAAATCTGTTTGTCCCAAAGATAACTATAAATTAGTTTTTAAAAAAGTGGGCAACCTTCAATTTTAAAGAGATTCTTCAAAATCCAAAGGGTGTCTCCAAACATTCAACATATAGTGTACACACACACACACACACACACACACACACACACACACACACACGTATCAAGGTTGACACTTATGATTCTTGCTCAATATTGTAAGTAGTAGATGATCCCTTTCTTTATAATGTATGGGTGGTAGAAGTCAAAATTGAGGTACTGTCTGGTAAATGTTAGCTTGTGCTATGTGGATGTCTTAAACCCATGATTTGTTTAAGTTATTAGTACAACCAGGAATATTGTTGTTTTCTCTATCCATTGTGAACTGTATTGATAGACTTATTGAGTTCACATAATCTAGTAGTAGCTGGACTTATTCCTGGTAGGACCAGAGTATGAAGATATGGTCAACTGTAGAATTGGCTTTAGTGGTGTTGATTCTAATGCCATTTCCGAAGTATTCCATTTATATATATTAGCCATTACCGGTGATAATGGCAAGCACATTGCCAAGCCTTCATCCTGTCAATATATGTCTGCTCCCCCCCAAAGGCATGGCACCTGGAATTAGAACAATCTACTCCTGTGAACTAAATAATGAGTTCAGTTTGAAATTCCAATGTATATCACCTGACAAAGGTTGGAGCGTACAACGGCTGAAATGTCAGGAATATGGCAATAAAGACAAGGACACAGTCTGAACGATGCAAATAGTGTAAATATATATATGACTTGTATCTGGAAAAATCAATCAGTTCCCATAGCAATAGAAATAATCACATGCACATTTTCATTTTCATCAAATTCATGTGCCATTAATCTAGCTGTTAATTTCTAAACTGCAATCTTATTTTTCTTCTGTAATGATATCATTCTAGCAGATATCATTCTGGTTGATATCGTTGCCTATACCATATCAGGTCTTCTTTATAGATTTTAAATCTTTTCCAATTGTCTAGTTTAACAAGTTAAACTAGAGAAACAACATGTCCAGTTTGATGTGAAACATGAATTTGATATTTGTATTTGCTTAAGTTGAAGTTAACAGAAACATTTTCGTTAATGTATTCACACTTATCTACTTGATTTAATTTTTATCATGTTTGTTTCACCATATTATTGCCAGGAGCTTTTTTTCTGGAAAAAATCTAATGTCACTTTTTCAAAAATTTTTGATATTTATACTTTTCTTTTCATCAGAGTTCTTTTGTGATAATCAATTTGCAGAAGACATTGTGTCAGTGGACAACAACAAAAACAAACAATGACAATGCTGCTGATGATGATTATGTTAGTGGTAATGATGATCATTCCTAATGATAAATGAACTTTTACTTATTGTTGAAAAGCTCCATCGAGTTTTTTAACAATGTAAATTAAAAGTTTATGCAAATTATTAACATCGTTCCTTAACTTTTGTCCAGTAGCTTATTTCCTTTGTTCCATTTAATCTTTATTTAAAAAAAAAAACTATCATGTAAATTTTTGTAACTTTGTATAATATTTATGCATTCCACCCTAATCTTTATTCAGTAAAAATTTCATTGCTAATCATGCATTACTTTTTAAGTAATACACATATTTATGTCTTTGTTGTTTCTGTTCCTTATATTATGGCCGCTACTGTATATATATATACACAATTCTTCAGCAATATATACTGATTCCACTTTGATATCTGGGTGACCAAAAGTTTTTAACAGCATGGTCTCTTAAATATTTCCTTATGATATAAAAATTTGTTTGAATAAAGTTCCTTTTATTAAAGTTTAAACCTCTAAATATTAACTGTACTCTAAATTGAATTAAATATCCAGAACTTTAAAAGCTTTGTACAGACAGTGGTTAAGTTATACTATATTTTGGGCTTTGTTGGACATTTTTTCAAATTCATTTTTTGTAATTTTCTATCAACATTTCACTTGTTTGCCTCAAATGATCAAAGCCAGAATAAAATGCATACATTTTACTGAAAGTTTGTCTTATACATTATTTACATTGTTCGGACTATTGTCCTCATCATTGTTGCCATATTTATCACAATGTTTTAGTCATTCTTCAGGTGGTTGGAATGTCAAACTGAATGCTTTATTTCATTCA
>CAHIKZ030004730.1:7500-22923 GCA_903632075.3 Acanthosepion pharaonis | reverse complement strand
TATTGGGTGGATATTAAGATTATTCTTTTATACGAAGGGATAGAAGCTTCAGAAACATTTACAAAGGTAGGGTGAACAGACTTAACTGATGAAATGCAAATCTCATTTACTAGTAAAGCGGATCGAACACAGATTTTAATAAATGAGAGACGCAGAGATAAACATGCAAATGTGATAGAATATAAAATCAGGGAAATGCAGTGTCGACTAATTTTGCATGGAAGATATTCTTCATCTCAGTCCACTTGAGATTGTCGCATGTTTCTTTATATGGAACAGTTTATATGGAACAGTTTATGTGGGAAGATATCCGATCAGATTCATGATATCGAAGAATTCATCATACAATTCATGGAAACATCAACGGAGTCGTTCTTTTGTGGTGTAATGAAAAAGTTTAGATGTGAGGGTGTGTAAGCACAAATGAAACAAAATAATTATAAATATAAATGAAAGAAATAATCGGAAAATGGTAAAATTTAGTACATTATCCGTCCCATGCGTGTTTTTGTGTGTGAATGCATATGTCCCTATGTAGAGAAATCAAATACAAAGAGGAATTGCTACGACATGGCAACCTACGCTTTACACATTCATACGATATTCAGACCAGGAAATATTTGATTTTAAGATTGCCCGAAGCTATAAAAATGGTAATCACAATGTAGTGTTAATTCCACATCCATAGTAACATTTCTATAACTATAAACGCTGTACCACCATTACAAATATCAACACACACACATATATAAAGATGATAAAGTGAACGGGGTAATATATATATATATATATATATATATATATATATATATATATATATATATATATATATTTATATATATATATATATTTATATATATATATATATATATATATATATATATATATATATATATATATATATATATATATATTGCCATATATTTATATATATATATTTATATATATATATTTATATATATTTGCTATATATATATATATATTTATATATATATATATATATATATATATATATATAGTTTTTTTTTTGGGGGGGTTGTCACATGATCATGGTTTTGCGTTATAGGCTATATATTTTCTGTTCTTATAGCACCTCTTCAGCCTGTCCGCCCTGACGTTTCGCGTAGGTGAAACGTAGGTAAGTTTGTCTGGCTCTTTAGGTTTACTTAGTTTGCTCTGCTTAGCGTATTGAGCACTTTGCTTTGTTATTTTTACTTTACGCGTGTCGGAAGGTTTTTTCTTTGGACTCTGAACTTAGATTCTAGACGATTATTTTCGCCGGAAGTATATGTTCCTAGTTTTTTTTTTACCCATTTTTCCCCTTGGGTTTTTTGTTCATTTACGTTCTAACACCTAAGGGTTTTTGCCCGACGAGTGTAGCTGCTTATATTTATAAGATTAATAGTTAATATATATATATATATATATATATATATATATATAATCAGAAATATAGTTTTAAGGTTTGCTATATTTATGTATGGGATAAAGTGCTCAATTTTATGATAGAGCGTATATAGATAAAAATCTAACAAATCAAAACTCAGATGCGACAGGCTTCAGGATGGACGCAATCGTCAGGTCGATACACATTCATATATATATATATATATATATATATATATATATATATATATGTGCGTGTGTATACACACACACACACACAGAGGCTAAGGCAAAAAATACTTTTATAAATTTTTGTTAGGTTGGTCTTCAAACTAATACAAGGTAAAATGTCCTCGTAAACATAAGCCTAAAAATCTATCGTTGTATCTCAATACACCAACTCAAATTTTCAAAATCTCATCCGCTTGAATTTAATCCCGCATACGGCAGTTGGATCATTGACTGGTGAACATTTTGAAATCCTCTTACATTGGGTTACGCAGGCCCGCATGACACGCTAATGAAGCTTCTCTGAATTATTATCTGCTGCATAAACCAAATGTTTTAGGTTCCAGGTGACCCCATCACGCATGAACCACATGACTTCTCATTTTAGCAGGGGTACAGCCTCGAGCAGGCATTTAAGTGTGTTCGAAATACTGTTCCTGAGACAAGTCATGTAAGACGTGCTGGGAGATCATATGGAGCTACCAGAAAATTCATCTACAATTCCAGTCCACTCATTAATCAAAAACTGGTGTTGGTTTATAGCCTGTATTGTAACAGAGATTCTGATCCGCCCACAAATGTTGGTCGTGTAAATTTGCTATACAATCTCTTCCAAATTTTGCCTCAGCCGTAAACAAGACTGAAAATAAAAACAACGGATCGGTAATTTGTGCAATGAACTATCGGTCAAAATCCTCCCACGATGATTGATCAGAGGGTGAAAGACCTTGCAGAGCGTTGCCAATGATACGGATATCGGAGCTGCTCTTGATTTACCATATGCACTATGAGTTATACGATATGCTAGGGCCACTTGAAGTGTCCTGATACATGGATCATCTCTGACAGCATGTAGAATGTGTTCTTCCTGGTTCCGGGGAACCTGTCTCAGCAACGTGACGATAAACAGTAGCAAAGTTAGGATGACTTCGCTATCTTCGGTCTGGAAGTGCAGCCTCACGTCCATTACTATTCTCGCGGCCGCATGTAAATGTCATATCTGCCTGCTTACTATATGAATATCCTGCCATTTTTAAACAGCACATTTCACAGTTAACTCGCTACTGCATACGTTAATCTTTGAAGACAGACTAGCCACAAATGTACACGAATAACAAATATTTCTGAGATGAGGTGTTATGTATATTCTTTAAAAAAAAATTGGATCTAATCAATTCTTTTTATCGACTGTGCCATGATGACACACGGCACAGTGGATAAAGGCGTTAGTTAGAGTGACAGTGACAGGACCCAAATTGTGTGAGTTCAATACCCGATTAAGGCAGTAGAGAACTTGGAGAGGGGAATTAACAGGAGATAACTGATAACTGACATCCATTAAACATGGCACGTCTACCACAGAGAACGAAATATATGGTTCAGTTCGACATTCCAACCACATGACGAAGGCCGGAGCAATTAGAAGGCCAAAACATTGTAATAAATATAGCGACATAGATGAGGACAATAGTCCGAATAATGTAAATAGTGTACGAATAAAAACTGTAAACTAGTCTATTTATATGGTAATAACGAGGAGAAAAACAGCCCGAATGTAAATGCTGTAATTAGTTAAATACCTTTTCTCAAAATTATTTTTACATACCACATCGTTCTCAAATATATATATATATATATATATATATATATATATATATATATATATATATATATATATATATATATATATATATATATATATATATATATATATTATATATATATATATATATATATATATATATATATATATATATATATTTATATATATATATATATATATATTTATATATATATATATATATATATATATATATATATATATATATATATATATATATATATATATAAATTATATATATATGGTATATTTATAAATATATATTATATATATATATATATATATATATATATATATATTTTTTTATATATATATATATATATATTATAAATTAATTGTTTAAAATATGGTTTTTTCCATTCCAACTTTTTCAAAAATAGAAGCTAAAAACCCTAATTTTATTTTTTTGCAAATAAATTAAAAGCATTAGTTCCATTTCATCTTCAAGCGAATTTTGAGTAACTTTTAAAATTTACTAGGTTTTAAATACACAGCTAAAATCACGCTTCCATGGTTACAGAATATTCTACTCAAATTGAACACGGGGTGTCTAGATTTTCCTTATGACAGTATCATTGTATCAGTTACAGCTACATTTTGGTAAGGGGTGAGGATGTATTTACACTGAAACCTGACGTCAGATTGAATGGATGTCGTCTGAATTTAAAAAAAAAAAAAAAATTGTTAACGGTAAAAATTTTCAACGTCATCTTTTAAAATTAAAGATTTTTTTTTTTATAATTTTATTTATATATATATATATATATTATATATATATATATATATATATATATATTATTTTTTATATTTTATTATATATATATATATATATATATATATATATATATATGTTATATATTTATATATATTTATATATATATATATTATATTATATATAAAAACATTCCTGTCTTTATTTTGCAGGCCAATTTTTCCCTTTTGAAACTGACAAATTAAATATTATATATAAATAGTTTTCCCAGAGACTACCCACAATCATAGGAAGCAGTAAATATAAAAAGAAAGAAATAACTGGATGAATGCCTGTGTTCATATATAATCACATCAATAAATTTCACGAAAAAAACGTTAGCAAATAGATGTTATATTATTTGTATTTGTTTCGAAGATAAATGATTTACATAAATACGTCATGAGATAGTGCAGTATAATAATAAATATATGCTGCATGAAAATTGATAATGCACCAACGTTATTGCATTTGGCAAATTTGAAACGACCGCATTAGGATTGTTTCCAAAAAATTACTTGCTCCCTCTCAGGAACCTGTACAATATTTACAATCAAATCGATCATTTCTTTATTCCTTGCATTTATTCATAGCCGGATTCAAATTGATGTTGACCTTTTGATTTTAATATACGTCCTCTATTCTTTATCAATGAACTAAATCACTGTTTTTAATTTCCCATCAGACAGTTTATCCGAAGCATTTTAATAAATGAGTGGAATTATTAATTTTAAGATGCCTCATATTATCATTGATATCTGCTTTAATTTTTTAAGATAACACATATTATCATTGATATCTGCATTATTAATTTCAAGATGACACATATTTTCATTGATATCTGTATTAATTTTAAGATGAAACATATTCTAATTGATATCTGTAGATTTGCTTCCGTGATTGGACAAAGAAAAAAATAAATACCTGTAAAAATACACAATCATGGAAAAAATCACAATTAGACTTATACAAATTGACTGAGAATAAGTCTTGTACGGAATATTCTGTTATTATTTCATATCGATTGAAGGTAGTGATTTTACAGTGGAAATTATATACGAATATCTATGAAATTAGTAATAAAGAGTGCCAGATAAAAGCGATAATAACAACAAAATTGCAATATGTGGTCTAGTAAAAACATGAAATGATAACAGCAAAAACAAATTGCAATATGAGTACTGGTAAAAAAATATGTACCCTTCTTCAAATTAATTGAAAGAAAACGCATATTTCCGTTATTATTTATTTTTTTTCGTATTTTTCCAATGAAACGTGATTCAGTGCAGATGTTAATACTTCGTATGTTCATTCCACGAAGTCGTTCCTTGTAGATTGACCAAAGGTATGCAATTGGATTTAAATCGGGAGAGTTTCCAGACCAGTCTATAGTACTTTGATTTGCTCACTAGTAATGCTTGCAAGTGTGTTCGTTCAGAGTTACAAATCTTGTACGCTTAACTGGAGTAACGTCCATTGCAGACAATGAATCTAGGATTACTAGTCGACAGTCGAGACAATATTGTCTTGGTGTGATGAAAATCTGATGCAATCGTAGATGACAAAATACTTTTCAAGGCTAAAGAAATTTCATCATACACTCCGAAAATATACTCATAATACGGCAAACCACTGCAAAAGACTTAATCTAAGGAAAGAAAAATCGATTAGACCCTGTCACTCCAGTGGGTCTAAAACTGACCGTTCGTTAAAAGAAAAGAATCTAAAGCTGTTATTTCAATTAATTTGCACAAAGGTGTATATCTTGCTAACGAAGCTAGAAAAATGACTGGCTCGCTATGTCACCCTAGCAATTTTATGATATTTTCTGGTTGGTTATAACTTAGGAAAAAATAAATCTCCCTTAAAATAGTGTATTGCTGCTATGTTATAGTTGAGCTGAAGATCGTCAATCCGATTAGATAATTAAAAAAAAAAAATCTTTTGAGTTGTTTTTAGGAGAATGCATTTTTATCCGATTCGTACGCTACTTCCAACAGATGCCACTTTTTATACTGCCTGTATTCTTTCAATATCTCTATATCAAATATTCAGGAGAGCTCGACTCTTTAGTGACATCAGTTCAGACATTTGCTGGTAGAATATGCCAAGTTACTTCCACGGAGTCAAATCATGTTCATATGATCCGTTTTATAAATATAAAAAGACGACTTTTTTTTTTTTAATTTTTTCTCCAAGAACTGCGACATTGAAGGAACGGACACCCATATCGCTTCTTTTCTGAACCCTTCATATTGACCTATTCAA
Source organism: Acanthosepion pharaonis (assembly GCA_903632075.3). Taxonomy (NCBI): domain Eukaryota; kingdom Metazoa; phylum Mollusca; class Cephalopoda; order Sepiida; family Sepiidae; genus Acanthosepion; species Acanthosepion pharaonis. The sequence continues at coordinate 16,669 of CAHIKZ030004730.1, read as the reverse complement.
TACAACAGTCAATAAATATTTGTCATCTTTATTCTCATAATCCTAATTTCTACAACATTCTCTCCCATTCATAGCGCTTTACTCACTCATCATTAATATATCAACTGTAACCTATCATTGTTTTGTGTGAAATTTAATGTAAAAATATGTACAATTAAACTAAAAGAACACTGAAACTAATATATATATATATATATATATATATTCATATAATCTATTCATGAATCATTCAAAAAAATTGATTATCTCATTTAGATTGTTTGCGAAGATGTATTCTCGCGATTTAAACCATTAGCCTCTACATTTCTTTTTGTATGAATGATTCATGAATTTATAAATTATAATTTGCACCTTTAATTGAAATATATATATATATATATATATATATTACATAAAAATAAACATATGTAAAATAAATTTGTTTATTTGAATTTAGTTCGTCTGAGATTGTAGCATCGTAGAGTCGAGTTCGAATTCCAGTCGAATCCATTACATTCTCTTACGTGCTAATACTCTTGGGAAAGATATGAAACCTCTTCCTCATCCCTCAGCTATATCGGGTTCTATAGCCCTGGACACCAACTATTCTACTGCAGAAAGAAATGACAACCTATTGCGGGAAACAAATCTGCCTCGTCAGTCAAGAATCGAAAGATAAATGATCGTCTAAGCGTGTATCACGTGTCGTATTCATTTTTGTCATCAAATCATTTCGGCCGTTATGACCTCCGTCCTTCATTAGGTGTCTGTCGATCCGCTTAACTTTCAAAGAATTTCAAACTGAACCTTTAATATACGTGGAAGATAATCACGTAATTATCCATGTCTACAGGGGTGTTTCTTTTTGGATTCATTATTGGCTGCCACAATTTTAACGACGTTTGATTCGTAGACGGCAGTGTTGAGAGCAGACACAAATGGGAAATACAAGAACTCTTACAGACGGCAGTGAAGGAAAGCGATAAGAAAGAGACTAAATAACAATTAAATGAAGAAAATATATGATTGTCAGCAAAAGGAACATGCCAAGATGTGATCACCGAATTAGAGAACACAAAATGAAGCAAGCACACAAATTTAAATATCTAGGAAATGCGTTATTGGAGGACGGAAAATATGAAAACGAAATTGGCAGGGTCAATTCAAAAAGATAGGCAAATTATTAAGAAATATGGTCATTTCATTAGCAACAAAGAAAGGAGTACTGAATTGATATGTAATATTGGTCTCCTTATACAGCAGTGAATGCTGGATAATCTACACAGATAAAGAAAAGACTTGTGGCAAAAGAAATGTGATTCTACAGAAGTATTTAGACTAGCATGAGCTGAACATGTGATCAATGACGAAAAATTATTGGATAATTGATATATAAATGAACACTTACACTCCAGACAAGAGTTGTAATTTCTCAGGCTGATAATGAGGGAATAGGGCTTGATAAACACAGAATATAGTGGAAAAAAGAGGGATGAACGAAAAGCGGGAATATTCTACCTAACGTGCGTGTGTAATTTAGAGATAAAAAAAGACACAAGTTTCTTAGAGCTGCAAGGAAGAGGAATTTGAAGTCAGCCATGATCACACGCGTTCTGAAGAGGCACTTTTTATACCAGAAATTAATACTCGTTCTTTTTCCATTGAGATTATCTGTACTAAGCGATCTAGAGACTGGACTCATTTAGTATGTCACCAAATTTATGAACCAACGTTTACACCCTCTATCCTACAGTCACGTCGACTTAGACTGTTCGCGTTACAATGTCCATCTCAGTAATTAAATACGATTCGAATTTCCCTCAAAGCTAAATGGGTCTTAAGCCAGCAGAAAAAAGCCGCAGGACACAAGATCCGAAATTGGAAAACACCGACTATGACATTTATCCGAACCTACATAATTATAACACTTCATCATTTAGAAATTGACTAAAAACAGAGTAAAGCTGATATATGTACGATGGAAAAGTCCAGTCCTTACTTTATAGTCTTGGCAAAATTTAGTGTGTTTATGAAGCTTCTAGGTGACTGTTTTTAACACTCATATGTAAGTCAGACGAAACATCGCAAGCATCTCCCTATTATAGCGCTATGTCCATGTTAATTTTCCAGACGAGATACCTTGTCAGTTAAGCCATTTCATACCTTTACAGACAAGACACACCATGTCATCAACTCGACGTTTCGTATTCCATTGGCAAAAAGGATGTGCCGCAGCTTCTTCCTGAAAATGACTACATTTTTCAAGAGACTCCTGAGGCTTCCCTGATCACAACAATGTTATCTACTTCAAAACTTGGGCCAACCGTTATCTATCCTATATATTCTCACAACGTGTACGAGGGATAATCAAAAGTAAATATCAAGTGGGTATTTAATCTCTTTCGATGTTTTCCTCTTCGTAAACAACATCGTTTTTCCGGTTTAGTTTCCGTTGATGGAAACATAACGGGAAATCCTTTTTACGGAAGCGAATAGTTGCCTCGTCGCATTCAGTTTCATTTTTTCGATGTCTTGAAATCTTTTTCTTTTCAAGTAGGATTGATATTTGCAAAGAGTAAAAAGATGCATATGCTGGTTGTCCAACTTGGGAAATATGCTTGAACAGATGCTGGAATCTCTGTAGTATGGAGATAAGACCACACTCTACACGCTTTCCTTCCAAGAACTACTATTAAAAAACTGATTTTGTACTTGAACAGAAACTGCTTCACAAGCCAAAAACAAACCTGCGAGCGCGTTCTATCATCGTGTGCATGCGCAACATAGTTCAAGGTCAATCTGTGCAAAGCGTCTTCTCATTGTGTACTTTAGATCTGTTACCATAGCAACAGTCTGGATTACATTTTGAAAAGTCCTTGTACATACTTCCACTTCTTACATCCATACAGCAGCATCAATCTATAACTCACTACATTGAAGATCTTGTGGACCTTGCATTTGGCGAATAGTTGGTTTATAATCCCATTAATTGAGAGAGATTCAGGAAGGAACTACTTTTTTGATATATCCACAGTTGCATTGTTTTCTTTCTCACTTCTATGTTAGTGCCAAAAAAATTAGTTTTCTAATTACACTAGGAAAATTGTAAAATAATTCAATATCAAATTTGTAATTATTTCTTGCTATGAATATATAATTTCAGGAGGGGAAATGTAAAAATATTTTAAAGCTGAATTCTAACTTTTTTTAAGGGAAATCAATCCATCCATAAAAACTGGATTCAGGTATTACATTTACTAATTTACTTTTGGTTATTGGTAACTAGCGAAATTAATAAGTTATACACGAAAGAAAAAAAAAGCAACATTTCCTACGATTCGAAATATTACTTACACAGACGGAAAAGTGAATGATTTTTAATGCTTAAAATAATGGTAAATGATTTATTGCATATTGTTGATAGACCAGTACAAATCGTTTAAATGGCCATCATAAATATAATTTCGCGACTTTCTTTCAGATATAAAAGGTATTTAGGATTCTATTATAAAGACTGGTGGATTTCTCTCATATATACTCTGTGAAAATAAAAACAAGAGTAAACTTGCCATCTTTTGCTTCTTTGTGCCATTTACTTTACGGCGTTGGCGATCATGTTTCTCCGCAATTTTCTGTCCTTTGTAGATCTTAAAGAAATAGCCTTTTTGTTATTTCTTCTAAACATTATTTCACCATCCGTTTACTCAATCTTGCTAGGTAGATAATACGTTGTTTTCCTCTGACCCTCTTGCCTTCAATCTGTATCACATAACAGTCAGTTATGTGACATGCTTGAGACACGCTTAGGCGACCGTATATCTTTCGATACATGACTGTAGATGCAGATTTTTTTCCTGCGGTAGGTTGCCTTTACTTTCGGCGGTAGACCATTTGCCATCCAAGGTTATAGAACTTAGTCTGTCTTGCTATCTACTTATAGCTGAGAAAAGTAGATTGTTCAGATCTTTCCTAAGGGAAGACAGAATGTAAGTGAATGTAATGGATTCGACAGGTGTTTTTATCGATATCCATTACTCCAAACACAGTATCCATCGAAGCCGCTATCCATTACTCCATCTTGCCTCCTATCACATATATCATTACCTTTTTGCTTATTATGAAACCGGGGAACTTTATTGGCGCCGCTTTCTGATGTTAAGTATAAGTGTCATTTTTTTCCATTTTCTCTAAAGATTTGTCGTTGCACATCTGTTCGTCCAATGAAATTCTCAGCATCATTCTGTAGAACAACATTCCCATTACTTCAAGTCCCTTCTTTATCAGTGAGTTCATTGTCATATAGCAGGACTGATATTACGTAACAGTTCATTAATTTCTTTCTAACGAAATCATTCTGTTTCTTAATATTTTGCTTAGTATTGAAAGGCATGTTTTGATATATCATTGCGCTTTCGGATTCCATTGTTTAGTTTCCCATCTTCTGTTTAAAAACTCCGAGATACTAATCTACTTACGATTTCTTAGTACAGACCTTTCATAGTAAATCGTAATATAAGTTTTGTGAATAAGGCATACGCGCATTATACATTAAAATATAAGTTGTAAGATTAAAATGAAAATGTTAAAAACTTTATATAAAACAACACATACACATCTGTATAATAAATATTCGTGTGTCACGGTGTCACCTTTTTTCTAATAAAGGGACGTAACTATCTAATTTTCAATAGCTCATGGTAGAGAAATTTTGTATTATCAATTTTTCATTACTGCGATTGTTTTTAGCGATATTTTAAGTGATTTTGGGGACGTATTTTTTGTACGATCATTTTTATAACTTGTAATACATTTGTAATTAATCGAAATTAATTGCGAAATCCAGCAAAAGTCAACCATAAAATAAAAACAAAAATAATTATTTGTGCGGAAAGTAAGAACCGACCCACATAAAACTGTCTTCAAAATTATCGTTGTACTTTTAATTGGGAAGTTTAAATATTAATGCAATACTTAAATACAACGATTTATTTTGAGTTCCTCTGTAGTTTATTATTGCCTATCGCATACGGCAGTCGTATACCTCGCAAAAAAAATGCTACCAACAGTGGACCAGATTGCGATCAAAAGAACTAAGGCTTCGTCGAGGAAAAGAAAGTCCCGTGGAAATGAAAACCCAGATCAAACGGAGGAAAGGAGAGATTCCAATGCTGTGAATGTGCAAAGACTTAGAGACTCTTAAACTTGGAAACACGCTGAAGGTTCAATCAAGAGCCCTCTGCAGGAGCTAGCTTAAATACCGTCCGATAGGTCGGCTTTTAACCTAGTAATATATATATGTACTCGCGTTTATTTCTATCCGTATCTTGGTACCAATGGACAGAAATATTTATATAAACAAGAAATTCCAGTAACTTTGGTATAGGAACACCGAAGACTATTGGTCAAAATCCATTTATTTTCTATACCAAATATTTATTTTCAACATGATAATATTCTTTCATAAAACCCTTGATGTTTTTCAATATCAATCATATGAAATGAATATTTTACAATGGTTGAATTTTCATCTGAACGTTTTCGATTTAAAATGTGATAAGGAAATCCCCTAACATTTTCTAAACATTGGTTTTAAAAAATAAAATAGTAGGAAACAGGAAAATGTGTTAGCTGTAGTATTTATCTTGGTTGTTATATATGAATGCCATTCATTTCCTTATATTTGTTGGCAGTTTCTTGTTGATGAATAGGAGGCCATTTTTGAGATTTTAGAAAAAACTTGTTTAAGAATTGAATGGAATATTCAACATGGAAACAATTTTGTTATATAGTTTAAATGAAACTTAAAACTAAAAGGTTTAATATTAGTCTTAATCCATTTAAAAACAAAATTTCTTTTAAATATGAATTTAAAGATTAAAGCATTTGACTCTCATTCTCTATGTTTTCATTATATTCATCAACCACCTTAGCGATGTCATCAGTTCTCAAATAGTATTTATGACTAGAATTAATCTATTTGGTTGTCTTTAAAACCTATTCGGGCTTTTTGAAAGAAATTTTGCTACAATCACTGTTTAACTGGGAAAATTTCGTAAAATTCCAATTTTTATAACCTTCTCCTATAATTGAAATATTTATTAAATATGGAAATTTGTATTCTTCCTTTTTAAATTATGCTTAACGTTCAAGAATAAATATTTATATTTTATCCATTGAATGTCAGTGAAACTAAATTTTACTGGAAAAATTTATAAATTTACTGGTATTTTCTTTGTGTCTTACCAAACATCTTTCGCGTCTGAATGCATCTTGCTCATTTATAAATGTATTATTCGTCCGTACACTGAATATTGGTTCCAAGCCGTGTTTAGAACTCCTATTCTGTATCTCAAAATTTTTGATAAAATTCAAAGAATGTCCTATAATTTAATCGATATTGACGTAGCATCTCAACTTAAGTCATTGTTCATCAACGTGTTGTGGTTTGCCTCTGTCATCAACAGATATTTCCATGCATTTTTTTTCTGATAATCTTTCCTCCTTGATCTCTTATCTCTGCATTAAATTAAGCGTTTTACTATTGTCAAATAATATTTTCAGACTATTATTTTTTAGTGGCAATATATTTTTGCTCAGAGCTTCTGATGCTGGCATTTAAGGTCAGATGTTATACAAAATAGGGATGTCAATTTTGATTGGCTAAGATTAGAAAAGATATTATTAAAAGTAGTTTTCCGTCAAAAATGCAGACGTGTTTTTTCCTCTGAAAAAGGCGCCATGGTGGTTCTGAAAAATACGACACCACTGGCTTTGGTTGGCCAAAAGTTTACGTCGATTTGATTAATAAAAAAGATAAAGTTTAAAATCCCTTTTGTTGAAAATTTTTTTTTTAGCTCCGAAGTCAACCAACTAACGATCACTTTTTAACGAAAAAGAAAGCAGATAAACGTTATTAATCATTCCCAAACCTCTTTAAAAACCTTCTCAGAACGAATGGAAGTATACAACGCTATATTGTCAAATTGGTCTATATTTTTATATATATATATATATATAACTATATATTTTGTTGAAACTTAATAAGCATGGAATAATAATAATACAACACAAAATGTACGTAAACAAAATGTATTGAAACAAGGAAAAGGTACACAATATTTAGAGTTAGTTTTGGTATATTCTTGGGAAGACTGTTCCTGCAGAATGGGTTGACTAAATCGCAGTCGGGCAGAGTCTCTGGATTGGATCTCTTCTTACTTTTCCCCCCGTCTTCCCGGTACCAACCCATATTTATATGGTCGGTACTCCACTTATGTAAATTAGGTGTATCGTACCACAACAGTTCTAATGTAATATTTTGTAAGTATTGTCTTCCTGTATCCTGTAATTTTTAGGAATAATGTCTTGCTGCAGACAGATGAGTTTGAATATTGATTTACTCACCGTATAGAATAATTCCTGTCTACCATCAGCATGCCTTGTATAAACTTTCAGAAGTGCAAATTTTTGCGCCTTCTTGTCGTCACAGTTTCAACTGGCATGAAGTGGAGGATTTATATTTAATCAATTTCTAGGTTTACGGCTACGAATGTTACTTCACTGTGACGTCAGCGCCTTGCAGATTTATAAATCTATCATTCGCCAGTATATTTAATACTGGAAAACCATCTCAAAAAATGTTTTACTACTTAAACAAAAAAAAAAAAAACGAAAAGAAAAATAAAATTATATAAAATAAAAAAAAACAAGTAAGATAAATTAATCTAAATAAATAAATAGACAAACAACTCCAGCCAAAATAACCGTTAGAATGGACTACCCACAATGCACTACCGACCCGCATATATAAATCGTCGAGAAAGAAACCCAAAATATGTGGCCTGATGATTGTGTCTAGCATAAAACTGTCTGTCGCCTCTAAGTGTTGTATATATATATATATATATATATATATATATATATATAATTCCATTGGTTCTTCAGGATTGGCATTTTAATTATTCCATGGTAATATTCAATTTATTTACGATTTATGTCTTATAAATAAAATTCTGTTGTGAAGCATCTTATCAAAAATTTATTTTCGTACAGACGAAATAACACGAAAGAAAAGTAAAATTTACAGCATATTTTGATCATTGTGGAACCTGAGATTATGGCTTCTATGGTAATAACAATTAATAACTAAATCATCTTTGACAAGAATTGTTCTATTGCAATCTCATTCACTGTAGATTCTCTCCTGTTTCGTCAATGTTTGACATTTCTCTTTGATTAAACTTTATCGGACAGTTTTGATCCGATTCCACACAAATGATTACATGTGTGGGGACAAATAATTAATAGATTGCAGTTAACTTTGATTACAGTGCTTTTACTATTCATTTACATTTGTTTTCAATCATTCGCCCCAATAATGGCGATAATGCCACTAAGACGTAAAGGACTGAAAGAGAATGAAAGTACTTTAGAATTAGACCCAATCAGAATAAAACTATAAACCTCTCCTGTTTTTTTAAACGATAGCAACGAGTGTGAACTGATCGAAAGACGAAACTCTCTACTCTTATTGAGGAGAAGAAAAGTAAACAAAAATAATTAATTTTTAAAACTTGTTTCCACAAAAAACGCTAAAGATCTGGAAAAATATTGTCATTTCTTATCATGTCTACCACCAAATTTCAAACTGAGTGCAATACCATGGTTCCAAAATCGACTTGCCCTAATGAGACATATTATTTTTTATTGAGCAATAAATATATCTCTTAACTTTCTAGTATGGAGTATTACTATCATAATTGGGCTTGAGCTGTTCAGTCCACTTTTCTAACCTTGACATTTTAAAATCGTTTAAAGCGTTGGAGGCGATCAAATATTTCTCAGCTTCATCCCCTTTCATAGAGAGACGACGTCGCTAGCCCATTGCAATTTCCATAGAAATTTTTCTACATTCCATAGTTCCATTCCTTCATGTCTTTAGAGCTAAGCTATTCCTTTGGTAAGAAGAAAGTTTTGTTTTGATAGCTTCGTCTCAAGAGCTGCTATTATGTAGAAAAGGCTCTCGATGGTAAGTTTCCCCTGATCATTTTAATCTTAACATCTATGTTCAACAATTATCTGTCCAATATGATTTACAATTTTTACGTTCTATAAAAACACGTTAGTAACCCTCTACTACGAGTGGATCTCAGGTGCACAAGAGAATAAAAACAATATTTTCCTTGAAGAA
>CAHIKZ030004730.1:0-5000 GCA_903632075.3 Acanthosepion pharaonis | reverse complement strand
GCAGCCCCCTGTATATTAATGTCTATGTGTATAATGGTGAAGGTATATCTGTATGATTATTGAATATTTTTTCTTCGTTATTAAGATATTCTTTATTTACGATTTCTCAAATGCCATAACGCAATTTTCTTTATTAATGTCATATTTCTTCAGCAAATACGTAATCATGACACACCATAGAAACCATTATTATCCGTGAATTGTCATGCGTTCTCGAGATACATAGCGAAGTTGTTTCTCATGACATTCGCTACAGTTCTGCATTCAGTTTTCCTTCTCTTATTTTGATTTGAACACTCCAGTTTATCTTAATATTTAAGCCAACACTGTAGCAAGAATCAACGGACTTATAAATTTCCTGGGAGCATGAATGCGAAAGAGAATAAAATAAATAGTGTCCTTTACACGGTATGCACCATTCGTAATGGGCAAATTCTCCAAACTTAATTAACATACGTGTGCACGTGGAATTGTACTCATGGCTGTTTAATTGTAATTCTTGATAAGAAATATAAGGCTAAATATAATTACAATTGCTGCCTCATCAAAAGTAAGGGAACTACACATGATGCATCAAATCTATCGTAAAATGCATGAACAAGAAACCTCTTATAATCTTCAGTTAGTTTAGAGGTATACGTGATACATGCTTAGACGAACATGACTCATTCAATTTATGAGTAACTAGGAAGAAAATTTTACTGTAGGAGATAGTCATTTCTTTCTCTGGTAGACTGGTTGCCATCCTATCTAGTACTGCGCTTACATTCATAGAGGAAAGAATATAGGACACATTGTGTCCTATTTAACCAATGGCTGGCCTAAAAGAAGAGACGGATTCATACCTTTCGCAAGGGTATTTGCACGAAACTGAATGTAACTAACGTGAAGTTCGAACCCAGCTCTCCTTTATCCAATATGGTAAAACGCTTACGCGCATAGGCATTTTGTATACGGCATAATACGATCATATTTTTCGCAACCGTTAATTATTTGCATTTGTAAGATTACAGTACTTTAAGTAAAACTTTGCCATTTAAGATCTTGCATTATTATTATTATTATTATTATTATTATTATTATTATCATATAAGAATTTTCTTGGTTTGAACTAATTTAAATATTTTTCTTTGAAGATTAGATTGAAGTTTTCCGATGAATTTTAAAAATTAAATTTTCTGCGTACGTGAGCATGCATGCATGTGTGTGTACACAAATTCACATATTTATATATCAAGTAAAATACTGGTAGAAAATCCATGACAAAGTGGAAAAAGTTTTCTTTTGACGTCATCTCGCAGATAAAGATCCAAAGAAATTGGGTCGGGGAAACGTGCAGGCCATGAAACCGGTCCTCACTTGCCTCATCATCTTTCATGATAGATGTCAGCCAGTGCATTTTGAACAATGTAACTAAAATGTGGTGGAGATCCAAATGCGTCTTCCTATTAGCAGGGGAAAATATTCTAGCATGCCGGTAAAAGTGCTCGAAATAGTCCCTGTAGACAGCTCTTGAAAGGACATATGAACCAACAGAGAGTCATCTACAATTCTAGCCCATACATTAGTCGTAGACTGAAAATATTATATAGCCTTTATTATGCCACGGGGATTCCGATCCGACTACAGATGTTGGTTCTGTAAATTCGTTATGCCATCTCTTTCACATGTTGCCTCAACCGAAAACAAGACTGAAGAGACAAACAACAGATTGACAGTTTGTGCAATAAACCATCGGCAAAAGTTCTCCTGTGGTAAGTGGTCAGCGGGCAAAAGACACTGTACACGTTGCAAATGATACAGGTATAGGAGCTGCTCTTGAATTACTCTCCATGCGGTACTATGGATGTATGACATGCTAGGGCCACTTGAAGTGTGATGATAACAGGGTCGTCTCCAACAGCCTGTGTTCTTCGTGGTCAGGCGTACGAGCGGATTATGGTTTTTCTCGATCCATAGTTTGTGATGATCCGTATCCTCTCTCACTAACGCAACAATAAAGATTAGCTAATGTTAGATGACAAGGCTGCCTTCCGTCTGGAAACGCAAACTCATACAGTCGTTAAGCCTCGCGTCCATTACCATTAACGCGGTCATATGTAACATTCATATCTGTCTGCACATCAATATCCTGTCATTGTTAAACGGAACACTTTTCAGTTAACTGACTACTACACACGTTAAACGTTGACGACGATGTAGCTCCAAAATTACACGAATGAGAAATGTAACCTAATCCAAATGGCAACAGAGCGCCATTTACCTTAAAATTTCTTTAAACTTAATAACTCAACAACAAAAAAAAAGTATTTACGGACATATTCTTTAAAGAAATTTGGTTCTTGTTTTGGTGTGAAGATCCCGCCCCAAACTATGTTAAAGTATTTTTGATACACTATATATATATATATATATATATATATATATATATATATATATATATATATATGTGTGTGTGTATATATATATATATATATATATATATGTATATATATATATATATATAAATTCGGGGTTTGAAAAATCACAATTAATTTATCGAGTCTAGAAGTATCCTCAACAGAAAGCACAGGACGACCGTTTCGTCCTATTTTGGGGACTCATCAGCAGTGCGCATACACTATCAAGAATCGAATGTGGACCGTTACGATATGACTCAAAACTGTATACCCACTGGACCAACGTGTCCCGGAGGCACGATGGAGTAATAGATAGCCGCTCGGGTTGAGGAATGGAAGAGCCGAGTTAGAATTCCAGTTTAATCCATTACATTCACTTCAGTGCTAATACCTTTGGGAAAAGTTTGAATCCTCTTCTTCTCCAAGCTATGGGTAAATCGCAGGACATACCGGGTTCTATAACCCTGGGTAGAAACTAGTATACTGCAGAAATAAATGACAAACTACTGCGGGTAAAAAAATCTGCCTTGTCAGTAATGTATAGAAAGATACATGATAGTCTAAGCGTGAATCAAGCATGACACGTAACTAACTGATTTAAATTCATATATATTCTAAAAATGAAAATTTTCCTCGGATTTTTGGTACTTTTATTCATCAGATAAATGAAGAAACTAAACGGATGACTCTAACATTTTCAATACATTGGTCCGTTTTGTTGAAGAGAGTAAATTGAAACTAATCTCAGTTGTATTTTTGTGACTTACTACGCCCGAAATCGAATTATGTACCAGTTTCACAAATTGATTTTTTATGTAATAAACGCCGATTACATGTTTGTTCTTACAGTACCTCAAAGATTACGATTCGATCTCTTCCATTGACTTAATTTAAATTGATTTGGCGGTTTTAATATAAGTTCATTTATAATATAAATTCCACATAAATTTAAATACAAAAAATGAATTTCATGTTTTAGAAACTCTATTTTTTCAATTTCAATATCTGACATTCGCAAAATTTAACAACACTGGATCATTTAAATAATATTTTTTCAGTTCTGATTTTTGTAAGATTCCATTCACATTTCTGTAGAGTAGGTTAATTTAGCGAGTAATGGTTTGGTTATATTTTTACCGGCATACTGTGAGTTACTTAATGCGAAAATATGAATATTTTGTCCACAATTTCATGCCTTCAATTACTGATATTTTGTGCACAATTTCATTTATTCAGGTTAAACGAATGATTTATATTTGTATAATCTTTAATCGACTATTGTACGTGTTACATATTTTGACATGGAACTATTTGTTTAAGGTCGGACATTATGTTGAATGTTTCAGTATTTTCAAATATTTTTTCTTGTGTTAATTTCCTTGTAGTATTTTGTCTTCCAGGGACTAATAGAGTAAATTAAGTTAGAATGTGTTTCACTGTGCGTGAAGATTGGCATGTTGAATATATTGGTATGAACGGGTGTGTTATGTGCGGCCTATGTGTAAATTATCGAGTAATGATAATCTCATTGTATATAACATATCTACTCAGCTACAATAGAAAATAATTTATCTAAACACAACATAAATTTTGTCACAACAAGCCAGAACATTAAGGAGGAATTTACTGTCAAATCAATCAATGCAAGAAATAATATATTGCAGAAACCTCAAGAAGTTAAAATAAAATATTGTATGAACATAAAAATGTTGATGACTTTCGAACTTATTGAAGCTGATATTCACTCTCTCTCTAACTATACTTTCTGTCCTGGAATAAAAATCTACCTCACACGCACGATATTATTTTCAAGTCAATTATACTGCTCTTGGTACTGTAATAGGGTAAAAATACCTCATGGATAGAGTCGTATCTTTTCTAATTGGTTTCTTTAGCTCTAAGTTGAAATAATTCTTCTTCTTTCTGTTGTAACCTATTGATCCAGTTATCCACTCTACTGTTCCCTCTTTTTATAAACATTTTCACCGTTCTCTAGATGGTTTGTTAATTGATTCGACGATAAAAACCAGAGTATGCATGTTGGTAACATTAGCAAAAGCCTGAATGATATTTTGCGCCTGACCATTGCACAGATGGGAAGACATTGCCTCTCACAGAAAACGTTTTAACCTGTTCCATTTCGAGCTGAATAACTCAGGTGATTTCAGTGATTATTACGATAAACGGAGTCACGACGGCTAAAGATTTTATGTAAAAACCTGAAAATAAACTCAATTCATTTAGTAGATTTTTGGATATTAAACAATTTGTGGGATGGACAATTTTGCTGTTACGGTATATGTATGATAATGGCTGATGCGTTTGTAATACAGCAATAATAATAATTTCTTGAAAGATCAAATCATTTTCCGGGATCATATTTTGTTTTTTGGCTAGGGTTCCCAAAAACTGAAAAACGGTGATAACTTTTGTTTGTAAAAATGATGCCTCAGGACATTGCTGTATGATTTATTTTATATATTTTCTATTAGGGTGCGACTGTTTTAATAATTATTAAGTTATTACTTAATGAATTTTCAATACAAAATTGGGATGTGATAAATTGCCCAGTTCAAACCTGTGTAAAACTGAATAATTGTG
>CAHIKZ030004729.1:0-21503 GCA_903632075.3 Acanthosepion pharaonis | reverse complement strand
TTCCTTCCTTCCTTCCTTTCCTTCCTTCCTTCCTTCCTTCCTTCCTTTTCCTTCCTTCCTTCCTTTCTTTCCTTCCTTCCTTTCCTTCCCTTCCTCCTTCCTTCCTTCCTTCCTTCTTTCCTTTCCTTTCCTTTCTTCCTTCCCTTCCTTCCTTCCTTCCCTTTCCTTCCTTCCTTCCTTTCCTTCCTTCCTTCCTTTTCCTTCCTTCCTTTTCCTTCCTTCCTTTTCCTTCTTCCTTTCCTTCCTTCCTTCCTTCCTTCCTTCTTTCCTTTTCCTTCCTTTCCTTTTCTTCCTTCCTTCCTTCCTTCCTTCCTTCTTTCCTTCCTTCCTTCCTTCCTTCTTTCCTTCCTTCCTTCCTTTTCCTTTCTTCCCTCTTCCTTCCTTTTCCTTCCTTCCTTCCTTTTCTTCCTTCCTTTCCTTCCTTCCTTCCTTCCTTCCTTTCTTCCTTCCTTCCTTCCTTCCTTCCTTCCTTCCTTTCCTTCCTTTTTCCTTCCTTTTTCCCTTCCTTTCCTTCCTTTCCTTCCTTTCCTTTCTTCCTTCCTTTTCTTCCTTCCTTCCTTCCTTCCTTTCCTTTCTTCCTTCTTTTCTTTCCTTTCTTTTCTTCCTTCCTTTTTCTTTCTTTCCTTCTTCCTTTTTCTTCCTTCCTTTTTCCTTCCTTCCTTTTCCTTCTTTTTCCTTCCTTCCTTCCTTCCTTTCCTTCCTTTCTTCTTTTTTCTTTTTCCTTCTCCTTCCTTCCTTTCTTTTCCTTTCTTTTTCTTTTTTCCTTCCTTTCTTTCCTTTCCTTTTCCTTTTCTTCCTTCCTTCCTTTCCTTTCCCTTCTTTCCTTTTCTTTCCTTCCTTCCTTCTTTCTTTTCTTTCCTTCCTTTCCTTCCTTCCTTCTTTTCCTTCCTTTCTTTCTTTTTTTCCTTTCCTTCCTTCCTTCTTCTTTTCCTTCCTTTCCTTCCTTTTCCTTCCTTCCTTCCTTCCTTCTTCCTTTTCTTCTTTCCTTCCTTCTTTTCTTTCCTTCCTTTTCCTTCTTTTCCTTCCTTTTTTTCTTTTTCCTTTTTTTTCCTTCTTTCCTTTTCTTTTCTTTCCTTTCCTTTCCTTCCTTTTCCTTTTTTCTTCCTTCCTTTCCTTTTCCTTTCCTTCCTTCCTTTTCTTTCTTTTCTTTTTTCTTTCCTTTCTTTTTTTTCATTTCTTTCATTCTTTTTTCCTTTTTTCCCTTTTTCCTTCCTTCCTTCCTTCTTTCCTTCCTTCCTTTCCTTCTTCCTTTCCTTCTTCCCCTCCTTTCTTTTCTTTTCTTTAACCTTCAATTTCTTTCTTTCCTTCATTCCACTTTCCTTCTTTTTTTTCTTTCTGTTTTTTCCTTCCTTTCCTTTTTTCTTTCTTTCTTCCTTCCTTCCTTTCTTCCTTTCTTTTCCTTTCTTCCTTCCTCCTTTCTTTTTTCTTTCCCTTTTCTTTCTTCCTTCCTTCCCTTCCTTTTTTCTTTTTTCCTTCTTTCATTAATTTTTGTTTTTTTCCTTATATAAATTTTATTCCTTACCTTCCTTTTCTTTCTTTCTTCCTTCCTTCCTTCATTTTTTAAAGATTTCCTTTCTTTTTCCTCTTCCTTTCTTTCTTTCTTTTTCTTTCAATTTTCTTTTTTCCTTTCTCTTTTTTCCTTCTATCCTACCTTCTTTCATTCATTCTTTCTTCTTGTTTCCTTCTACTTCCTTCAACCAGAAGTCACTAGCTTTTTATTTAAAAAGGATTTCTAAAAATGATTATAATTTTTTTTTTTTTTTTTTATAAATATATCCACACTATTTTTTTTTTTCAATTTTAGACACTGGTGATTTATCCTTTTTGGTCAATTTACAGAAAACATTTCATTTCGTTTTAAAACTATTTCCATCTTAGTCTTTTCCTTTGTTTCTACACATGTTCTCCAAGCAAAAACGTGTCGCGGTGCTTTGTACATAAAGATGACATCTTCTTTTTTCTTTGAAGATATTCCCAAAATCCATACTAATGACGCCTTTGATTGAGAGAAATAACCTTTTTTAAATGTTTATTTTCTATTCCTTTATATATATTTTATATATTTATATATATATATATATATATATGAAAATATATATATACACTTTTCCCATATATTAAAGATGTATTCCATACCTATTAATTTATATACAAATATTTGGATATTTATTGTCTTATATATAACGGAAATTGATATATATATATATATATATATTTATACACATTTTCCATTCATCTGCTTTCTGGTTTTCATTTTAAAATATTTATTTTCCCTTTCAGCAGTGAACATCTCTCATCAGATACAATCGTTGGATTTTTAAAAAGAAATATAAACAATATTGAAGAGCAAAAAAATGTTCCTTATTATATAAAAAACAAACAATGTATATATACTTGTTTTTTAGGCGACGAAAAGAATCACCAAGCGTTTAAATTAGCGATTCCAAAATTTTTCTTTAATAAACCCAACAGATTCAATTTTCTTTATAATTTTCTGAATGCAGAAAAGGTTTTTTAAAAAAGGCGCTCTGCATTTTTTAAATGATTCCTTCCTCTATGCTTTTTTAATTAAACCAATCTGTCTTTTTAAACAAAAAATTTCACAATTATTTCAACTTTTTTGTTGAGCAATCATTCGGCTTCCATATTCATGGGGTTTATAAAGTATATATATATATATATAATATATTATTATATATATTATACTATTTCTTAAGAAGTCAAATTTAATTATTCATTAACTTTATGAAAACAAAACAAATTAAAAATGGCTTCTCAATCATTATTTTTTTTTTTTTTTTTTGATTTTATTTGAACAAGTCTTTTCTTTCTTTTCATTCTATTTGTTCTTTAGTTGTTTCTAAATTTTTCGAATTTTCTGTATCTTGTCATATATTTTTCCATTTATTCAAAATTGCCTTTCATTGAAGGCCTAATTCAGAACTATAATCTTTTTCTGAAGAAACGGAGTCACTGATTTAGACGTATGTTATTTTGCTGGAAAATAAATCGTCCACTTAGATAAATCTTTTGCGCTGACAGTTTTAGATTTCATCCATAATTTTGAAATAGCCTGCAGATTTCATTATTCCTCTTATTGCAATTAATTGCCCAGTCCCCTCTTTTGCTAAAACAATCCCGAAACATCATCGAGCCGCCTCCATGTTTTAATGTTGTCACTGTTTTCTTTGGGAGTAAAGCGTCACTTTCCTTAAAAAATCTTCTGAATTTACCATTATAAAGGTAAAAAACCTTCATAAATCATTTGTTTCATCAATCTTTAGTAAAATGTTCCTTTAAAGCAATTTTTCTTTTTGAAATAAGAATTTTTTCCCCATACAAAATTAAATCCACATCTAAGCAATTGACATAATTTCTAAAGAAAGGTTCGTCATGAAACGGTTTCCATTCCTATTTTTATTTAAACAATTGTTTTAATAGGAGATTAAAGACAAAAACCCATCGTATCCAAACTTTTATATCTTTCTTTAAAAACAACTCTTGGAAATTATATTCCATAATTTCATTTTCAATTTCTCAAAGCAATTTCGTTTTTTTCCACGTAAAGGTAAAAAAATTTTGTTGTTTAAACTAAGCAAACTTTTTTTAATATATTTTTAGATATATAAGAAAAGCTAACCGGTTGAAATATCTTGAAAAAACATATTTCCCGAAAATGATTTAATTTCATTTTTTTCTGTCTCAAATCAACGGGACCATTGTTTTAAAAGTGTAACAATAACAATGGTGACAAAAGTCAATTAAATCACTGATGTTCTTTACTGGATTTATCACAAATATTTTCACTGAATAAATAGTCTTGAAGGATTCACTAATAACATAATTATTAAATAACTTATATAAACATGAATCAATCATTTAAAAATTTCATTTTCTACTGTACACTATAATTTTGTCTTTTTCTAGTTTGCATAATTCGCCTGTCAAATTTGTTTTGTTTAAGCAACCCCCATCCTTGATACTGTCCTTGTTTTGACATCCAATCATTCTTGGAATTCAAGTGTATATATATGAAAACGTAGTATTTTGTTTCCAAATTTCTGGCGCAATGAATTACATCATTTACTTTATTTTCTAAGAATAGACGACGATGTTGAACTGAATATATACATGAAGTCGATTAATGGAAAACAAACAACATGCATGCGTGTATATTTTTAATATAACCCTTATCACAAATTATCCCCTTTGTGTGTGTATATATACTTATTATAAAACCCAGGTTGTGTGTGTGTGTCTGTTCGTTTATATATTGGATCGGATTTCCTACATTTTTTCAACCGATTTCAACAAAACTTCACAGGATACGTAAAATTACCTTGCGGTGGTTCTGACAGCGCCAAAAATTGGAAAAATACAATTGTTTTTTGCAATTAAATCAATTTGAAAACAATTAAGAGGCATCGCTGCCGCCAGAATGAAAGGGGACAACTCATATCGAGCTATAAATTTATTATAAAACCCAGGTTGTTTGTGTGTGTGTGTGTGTTCGTTTATATATGGGATCGGATTTCCTAATCATTTTCAACCATTTCAACAAAACTTCCCATTTTATTTTGGCAGGTAGTGTTTCTTAACTCTTGCACACTTTTTTTTTTATTTTTACATTCAGAATGCTTTAAAAATTCCATTTACAAGACAATTGTTTATAATAAAATTCTATTCAATCAGTATATCATAACGATTGAAAACAATGTTTTGTTTTTGAGTTTGGGTTTGACCAATTCGTAAAAAAAAAAAAAAAAAATTAAGACATGCGTGTCCGTCAACCTTAAACAATAATCTTTGTCAATTTTATTTTTCAGTCTTTATGATGGTTGATACTTGATCTATCTCTTACTGTTACATCCCCGGGCAACGCCGGGTTCTACTGCTAGTATTCTATATATGTGTATGTGTTTGTCTGCGCGCGTGTGTGTGTGTGTATGTGTGTGTGTGTGTGTGTTTGTTGTGTGTGTGTGTGTGTGTGTGTGTGTGGGTATACCAGTATGGTCATATTTTCATTCCAATTAAAATTGTCTCTTTTACGCAAATATGTATTCGTCACTATAATTCCATTTCCTTGTTAATGCACTTAATTATATGATGGATGTTTCCCCTATTGATTGCGCATTATACGGGAGGGCTAAGCATTATTTCTTGAATTAAGTGATCAGCACTCACGCGCACTCTCACACACATACACGTGTATGTGCGTTTCGTGTGTATACGCACTTGTGTGAGCGTGTATGTACCAGAGTGCGTCTATACACACACAGGCTCAGTAACATATGCGTATACGCTAAGACTCTTATCTTTTTATGTGCCATATCCTTTCAGGACGTAGGCGATCATGGCTCTCCACCTCCTTCTATCCCAATGCAGCTCTCAACAAGTTCCTTCCCTCTGCCTCCTCCCTGAGACCACGTTCTGTCATCCACTTGTTTTGATTCCGCCAGGTATGTCATTATTGTTTTCCTTGTCTCTCTTTCCCTCTATTCGACCTGTATATTTATCAGATTCTCCAAACCCTCCTTCCTTCTTTCTTTTTATATCCATGTCCTTTTTAGGACATGGGCGATCATGAATCTCCACCTCCTTCTATCCCCCTGCAAATCATCATCAATGTTTCCTTCCCTCGTGCCATCCCCAAACCACGTTCTGTCATCCACTTGAAAATTTCGTCAACAGAAAAACCCGCTGCTTTCCCTTGTCTCTCTCTTTCTCTCTATTCGACCCGTGAAAGTATCAGATTCTCCAGGTGCTCTGTCTTCATTATGTGTCCCAGAAACTTCAGCTTCTTTCTCTCTATCCCTCTCGACCCGTGAGTATCAAATTCTCAGGCCCTCCTTCCTCATTATGTGTCCCAGAAATTTCAATGCCTCTCTCCTCTCTTTTTTCTATTCGACCCGTGAGTATCAGATTCTCAGACCCTCTTTCCTCATTGTGTGTCCCAGAAACTCCAGGGTTGCCTTACATCCCCTCTTTTTCTCTCTATTCGACCTGTGAGTATCAGATTCTCCAGGAAACAACTTCCAACCTGTGTCCCAAAATTTCAGCTGAATCTTCCCTACAGCCCTTCTATTCGACGTGTGGTATCAGATTCTCCAGACCCTCTTTCCTCATTGTGTGTCCCATAAACTCCAGCTGCCTCTTCCCTCTCTTTCTCTCTATTCGACCTGTGAGTATCACGGATTCTCAGGCCCTCTTTCCTCAGTATACCCATAAACTCCAGCCCTCACTTTCCTCTATTCGGCCTGTGTATCAGATTCTCCCCCAGAAATATCAAATGCCTCTTCCCTCTCTTTCTCTCTATTCGACCTGTGAGTATCAGAAACTCAGGCCCTCTTTCCTCATTGTGTATTGTCCCAGAAACTCCAGCTGCCTCTTCCCTCTCTTTCCCTCTATTCGACCCGTGAGTATCAGATTCTCCAGGCCCTCTTTTCCTCATGTATGTGTCCCAGAAACTCCAGCTGCCTCTTCCCTCTCTTTCTCTCTCTATTCGACCTCTGAGTATCAGATTCTCCAGGCCCTCTTCCCTCATTATGTATCCCAGGAACTTCAGCTGCCTCTTTCTGATGTTAAGTATAAGACGTCTCCTTGTTTGTAACCTCTCTAAATTATCATCATTGCTCACATGCTCAGTTGGGTGCCCATACTTTCGGCCTTGTGCCACATCTTACCTACGCTTGGAAACTCGAGGCGGTATAAAGCTTGTCTTGGTAGAACAATTACGACTGATTAGTGAATTAGATCCTCACTGGGTGCCCCGTTCTTTCGGCCTTGTGCCACATCTAAGCTACTCTTGGAAAATTGCTAAAGACTATATTGTTATAAATCGCAAGTTTGCCCGTTCTTTCTTTTTGTAAACGCCGGAGACTAAAGAGGTAAACTGCAATATCATTTCCTTTTTCTTTCTTTTCTTTTTTATTTTCTTACTTCATTTTTTTTTAATTCTTTCTCGAGCTTCCTTAATTTTAAGAATAAAAAAATGATTCATTTTTTTTTTCGCCTTTCAACCAATCCGGTTTTTAGTTCTGTTTTTCTAATTGTCCAATCTCAACAAAGATTTTCTCTTCGTATTCTTAGCTTTTTGCTTCTTTTATTTCCCTTATTGTTCTTTAACGCTGAATTTGTAACATTTTTTTCTTTCTTATATCCAGTCTTCGCTATTCAACCTACAATTCTTGTATCTTCTTCCAGGCATTATATATATATATATATATATATATATATATATATATATATATATATATATATATATTCATTTCTTTTTTGTCTGGTATCTTTCCCAATTCCATTTATTTTTATTTTCCTTTTTCTTTTCTCCACATTTTTTTTTTTTTTGGAGTACGTGCGAGTGCGTGTGTGAGAAAACCTTCTTCTGACATTTTTTTTTTGTTGTTGTTGTTTTCCTTCTTTATAGCCCAGGACATTTCTTTTTTCATGAAAAAACATCGCGAAAGATGACCGCAGCCTCCCGCGTCTGGCAAGCCATCAACTAATGAAGCGAACGTGATCAGGATCGAGTAACCAACACGGACATCTCAGTTAGGTCTTTCGGGCGATCTTCCAGGATATATCGGTACATTCTTCAAATAGAAACGCCGTCTTTGTGATGGAGAATGCTTCCTTTTCACATTCAGTGCGACTGATGTCGGCATTGCCTCAGGGCGTCACCTAGCGGTGGCATTCCTTATTAAATTACACGCATACAACAACGATATTTATTCGCTGTTCCCCTGAAATATCTTAAGTGGATTATTGACCAGCAATCGGTAGGGGTTATCTCCCCTTGTTCTTCTGTTTCAAAGTGATTCAGCAAATGTTCATCACTGGCGTCCATTTTCGTTTTGCATTTACTAAAGAAAATCAGAATAATGTTTAAAAATATATCCCGTGGAATGTCAATATGTTTATTCGAGTTATGGAAAAAGTAAAACGAGATCGATAGATACATAGGAACAGAATGAGATACATACATACATACATACATACATAGAAACAGAATTAAATATATGCATACACAGATAGAAACAAAATATATAGGAACAGAATGAGATAGATAGATAGATAGATAGATAGGAATAGAATGTGTAATAGAAAGAAAGAAAGAAAGAAAGAAAGAAAGAAAGAAAGAAAGAAAGAAAGAATGAGAAAATTGAAATTAAATAGTGATAGGTATGAACTGATTAAAATTAAATAGATAGATAGATAGATAATTAACATAGATAGATATGAGCAGATCGGATAGAGAAAAAAAGTAGAAATTGATGATAGATAGATAAAAGAAAATTAGAAAATTTGAAAAAGAAAGAAAGAAAGAAAATTGAAATTAAATAGTGATAGGATATGAATTGATTAAAGTAGATAATAATAGATAGATAGATATATATAGATAGATATTAGATAGCCGATAGAAATAGAGAAAAAGAAAGAGGAAAACTGATGATAGATAATGAAAGGCCGAAAATTAAGAAAGAAAGAAAAAGAAAGAAAAAAAAAAGAAAGAAAATTGAAATTAAATAGTGATAGGTATGAACTGATTAAAGTAGATAGATAGATAGATAGATAGATAGATAGATAGATAGATAGATAGATAGAGAAGGAGTGTCGGATAGAGAAAGAAAGTAGTGAAATGATGATAGATAATGAAGTGGCCGAGAAAGAAAGAAAGAAAGAAAGATAGAAAGAAAGAAAGAAAGAAAGAAAGAAAGAAAGAATGTAAGAAAATTGAAATTAAATAGTGATAGGTATGAACTGATTAAAGTAGATAGATAGATAGATAGATAGATAGATAGATAGATAGATAGATAGATAGATAGATAGAAGGAGTGTCGGATAGAGAAAGAAAGTAGTGAAATGATGATAGATAATGAAGAGGCCGAGAAAGAAAGAAAGAAAGAAAGAAAGAAAGAAAGAAAGAAAGAAAGAAAGAAAATTGAAATTAAATAGTGATAGGTATGAACTGATTAAAGTAGATAGATAGATAGATAGATAGATAGATAGATAGATAGGAAGAGAAAGTGATAGATAGGTAGGGATAGAATGTAATGTAATAGATAGATAGATAGATAGATAGATAGATAGATAGATAGATAGATAGATGAATTTTCCCCCGTAAGGTGGGGGAGGGGCAACTCTTAAAGCACGTGACCTTTTAATGATAATATCATATATGAATTTGTGTACTTGCAAAAATCGAAACTTTTATACACAAGACAATTTTTTAAATCATTTTTATAATTTTAGTGCATGATGATTTGCATTAAATTTTTCAATTTTCGATTATTAAATAATAATCTTCACTTAATAACAGTATCACCTTACGCGATCAATGTTAAGACGAATTTTAAAAGAGTTTTGAAACTTTATAAATTATTATGATTAAACTTTTAAAAGAATGAAAACATTTCTTTTAAAAAATCATTATTCATCGAAAAAGATGTTTTCTTAAAATTATAATCTCCTTAATATATCTAATTTATAAAAGAAATTAAAAGCTTATCTAATTAAATAATGTCATAGTTTATTGTATTTTTTTATTGTATTATTCGGAGCAGAATTTCTGGAAATCAGTAACTAATTGAAAAAAAACTGATTTGTCACGTCTAGTAGTTGCTATCACTCTATCCAGTATAGATGGGCGTTTCCTTCCTTACCTTTTGTTTGAAGTAGTGTGGAAAATCAACATCTTCATTATTATTCTTTCTGGTATTGTTGGGAGTTTCCTTCCTAACCTTTTGTTTGAAGTAGTGTGGAATGTCAACATCTTGATTATTGTTCGTTCATGTATTGATGGGAGTTTCCTTCCTAACCTTTTGTTTGAAGTAGTGTAGAATGTCAACATCTTGATTATTGCTCGTTCAGGTATTGTTGGGAGTTTCCTTCCTAACCTTTTGTTTGAAGTAGCGTGGAATGTCAACATCTTGATTATTGCTCTTTCCAATGTTGATGGGCATTTCCTTCCTAACATTTGGTTTGAAGCAATGCTGAAGGCCAACATCTTCATTATGTCATTGTGCATCTCTTAGAGTTACACGTGCTATCCATTTTCGTTTTTGCGTCTCTTGGTAGTCCGCAAGTGATTTTTTTCCTGTTATCTGGTACAGTTAGTCATTTGTTTGAGAAAGTTGTTGTACACAGTTGATAGTTTAGATATTTCTGAATACTCGCTATTTATACTGTTTGTATCGTCCTCACCTTATCCACGACGTTTCGGCCTTCTTCAGGGGAGATACGTTGGAATTTCGAAGTAAACTCTTTATTTAGTCCAGTGGAGTAGATTGTTCTATTTCCACGTGCCATGCCTTTTCTGGATTACTCATTTTAAGCTAATCTCTTTCAGTAACTCAACTTTCCAAGTTTTTGTTCACCACTGCTGTAACCAGGTATTGAACTCACAACTCTTTGGATCAAGTCACTGGATTTATTTCAACCAAAGCTTTTATCCACTGGGATGTCGTTGGTGAGTGAATTGTTGGACCTGTAAATCTAATGTCTCAGTGATCATTTTTTACCAGAGCTCATATTACAATTTGTTGCTATTATTGTTTTTTCTCTCTAGCTCACTGTATTACTGGTTCCCATATTGCATCCATGTGTATGTTTGGCAGGCTTAAGGGATTTTTGTAGCTTAGCATATGTGCTAATTCCTTAAGTTTTCGTATTTTCCAGTGATGTTTACTATTTCAACCACGTCCCACAGAGGGCAGGGATCTCCCTTTTCCCCTTCTTTTTTCTGTGTTTCTAGATCCTATCTTAAATGGGGGGTCACAGTTGCATGGGGTGGCCGGCACAACGTCCTTATTCATGTTCTCCTCTATGGGAGGTCTTACACGGAAGAGTTGTCTGCGTATTGGTAAACCACTTCTGACGGTCGTCCTGATATTATATGAACCACAGATCGTTTGTAATTATATAGGGAAGACAGACCGAAGCTGTTTTTTGGGTGTTGTTATCCTCTTATATCCTTTTCTTCCAGTTTGTGTTTGTTGTTGTAATGTACCCAGGGTAGTTGTTACATTGTAGGGTATTAATTCCGACATTTCTTGTTAATATGTCTCTAGGTCGCCACTTATGACTTTTTTCTTGATGTTGTAAGCAGCGAACGATCCCTTTCTTTACACTTTATATGTAGTGGGAGTTGAAGTTGAGGTATTGTCCGGTGAATGTTGGCCTGTAGTATACTGATGACTTGAACCCGTGCTCTGTTCGAGATGTTAGTACATCCAGGAATGCTAGATTGTTGTAGTTTTCTGTCTCCATTGGGAACTGTATCAATGGTCATATTGAGTTCACATGGTCCACTAGTAAGTGGAAACCTCTCTGTCTCAGTGATCGTTTTTTACCAGAGCTCATATTACAATTTGTGGCTATTATTGTTTTTTCTCTCTAGCTCACTGTATTACTGGTTCCCATATTGCATCCATGTGTATGTTTGGCAGGCTTAAGGGATTTTTGTAGCTTAGCATATATGCTAATTCCTTAAGTTTTCGTATTTTCCAGTGATGTTTAATGTTTCAACCACGTCCCACATAGGGCAGGGATCTCCCTTTTCCCCTTCTTTACTGTGTTTCAAGATCCTATCTTAAATGGGGGGCACAGTTGCATGGGGTGGCGGGCACAACGTCCTTATTCATGTTCTCCTCTATGGGAGGTCTTACACGGAAGAGTTGTCTGCGTATTGGTAAACCACTTCTAAGGGTCGTCGAAAATCCAGCCAATATCACCTTAAGAGGGTCGGAGCGTACAACGACTGAAACGTCGTTGATATGACAATAAAGATGAGGAAAATAGTCTGAACAATGTAGAGAGTTACCATACTACATCTCATGTAAACCGATTTCTGAATGTTTGACACCATATAGTTCATCCATACGAAAGTCTGGATACGAAAATCTGCGGATATTTAAGAACATGACTTGACAGTGAAACACACACACACACACACACACACACACACACACACACATATATATATATATATATATATATATATATATATATATATATATATATATATAAGTATATAATTGGTGTATACGGAATGAATTCCAATAACCAGCAATTACTATTCTTAAAAGAGTGCTCAATACAAAGTAGAGCAGATATAATTATTTATTTAAAAAAATTTATAACATAAATATGTTATAAAATCACTACAAAAATAGACATTTTGTTTCAACACCCTACTCGTGTCTTATCAAGTAATGATATTGATTTTACATTTTACGTCATCAATTTATTAAACCGAAATAAATAAAACAAATATATATATTTATGATATATATATATATATATAAAAAATTCAAATATATTTTATATATATATATATATATATAAATATATATATATATATATATATATAATATATCAGGTTGAATAATCTGTACATATGTCTATTTTATTTGAATCCTCTCGAATACTTAATGTTGATATTAAATTCATTAAGGAAGGCACCGTAGTTTTTTTTTTTCATTTCTTTTATTTTCCAAAAATACTTTCAATGATATCCAAAAAATGATCAAGATTGGATTGATAATATATCATGTAATAATCGTCGATTATGGGTCAGCACTGAATGGAACATTCTGATCTTTGACAGAGGCTGCCTTTACCAGAAGATGCCATGATTGTCTGGTTTGGAGGGCGGCGCATTGATTGCAGGGTCAATCCCACACTGATCGATGCTATCGTGGGTCAACGGTCGTTGTCGCTGTTTACTTCGGTCCACACCTTGAATATTCCATAAAAAATGTTTCTTGATCACAATATTATGGTCTTGAATCGAATAAATTCAATATCTTTTGCATTGAAAAAAAATCATTTCATATACTGTGCTATGAGAAAATATAAAATCATTTCAGTATTGAAATAAAATATATTATAATTTATATATATATATATATATATATATATATATATATATATATATATATATATATTAATTCAGGATCATTTTCCAACTTCTTCAAGATGATCTTCGCCCTCTCTGACCTTCTTACTTTCTGTCCTGGAATAACAAGGTATCGCACAGGTTTCACGTACGATTTTATTTTCATGTTTTTTTTCACTTCTCTTTGGACTGTCATTGCTTAAACTCCTCTCATGTGCCTAATTTGTTGTGAATTGATTGGATCTTTTCTAATTGATCTATGTTGAAATGATGATCCCTCTTCCTGTTGTGATCTCCTGATCCAGTTTTCCACTCTACTGTTCCCTCTTATGTAGCGATGGAATAAAACTTTAAAGATTCGCTAATAATGAGCATACATGTTCCCAACTTTATGAAAAGAAATTTAACTTTACATTTATTATTAAGAGGAAGTACCAACTGATTTTCATTATCAAATTATATATTTTAATCTATTTTAACACCTTATTTTTTTTAAAAT
Organism: Acanthosepion pharaonis; assembly: GCA_903632075.3. Lineage (NCBI taxonomy): Eukaryota > Metazoa > Mollusca > Cephalopoda > Sepiida > Sepiidae > Acanthosepion > Acanthosepion pharaonis. The sequence continues at coordinate 8,106 of CAHIKZ030004729.1, read as the reverse complement.
CGCTATCAACCCATGCAATATATAAAGCCACTAAGATATTTACAAATATATACAGTGTGTGGAAAAATTAAAACATGAACATTAATATTGAGCAGGAAGAAAATTTTAATTCAATCAAAGGGCAATAGACAGCGACTGACATTGCATTTAAATTTTAAAAGATTAAACTTTAGTCCAGAAATTTCGAAAAAAAAACTGTTTTATAGGATTTATTTAATGGATCCAGTTCAACTGTAAAAATTGGTAAAGTCTCTCGACGCCATTCCAATACTGCGATTCAATTTAAAAACAAAAAAAAAAACTAGGTAAGATATCGATTTCATCCGAACAATTACCATGAAAGTATTTTATCGAAAAGTTAAAGGATTTTGGTTAATTGTTTTTTTTTTTGTTTATCCGCCTCAGTAACTGACTATGCATTAGTATATATATATATATATATATATATATATATATATATATAATTTTTTAAAAAAAATTATAACATAAATATATAATAAAATCACTACAAAATTAACCATTTTTTTTCCCTCACCACTGAGTCTTATCAAGTGTTGATGTTGAAGGACATTTCAATATCATCATAATAAACACCAGAAGTTCGAGCTTAAAATACATTTTAAAATTTTTTCAAAAAGTTTATTTATGTTATTTTTTTAAATAATTATATCTGCTCTACTTTGTATTGAGCACTCTTTTAAGAATAGTAATTGTTGGCTATTGGAATTCATTCCGTATATACAGGTTATATACTTGTATATATATATATATATATATATATATATATATATATATATATTAATTATTTATTTAAAATTTACTTTTCACAGTCATGATGGGCTTCGAATTCTGTAAATTAGAAGCAAGAAAAATTAAAAGATTCCATCCTGTAATCCTGAAAGCTGGACCTGGTTGAGAACCAGTAATTTAGAATAAAGAATTATCTTCAGTTTACGGAATCGTTGTCTATTCTGATATTTAATTTTGACAAATTCCTTTAGAAATTTTGACAAATGGTTTTTTCTAATTCACGAATCTAAAAATAAAAGATTTTCAATTGAACATCTATATTCTACTTTTTCACAAAACACATTTCACACACAACATATATATATATAAGATACATATATTTCTCTATATATTTAAATCTGTGTGGGTGTATGTGTGAATTTTCACTAAAAACCAATGTACATGAAACTTCCCCTTTTATTGACTGATTTATGTTTGATATTATTTCAAAAATTTAAAATATATATTTCAATTTTTATATTTTTGGGCAGAACGTGTGCTTCTTTCTATAGATTCACCAACAGATCGTTTTTTTATTTCCTTATTAGATAGAAATGAACCCATTTTTTTATATGTATATTTTTTTTTATAAGAATTGAAGGTGCCAAAATCATTGTTAAACTGATCAAAAATTCCACTTATATTTCCAGATTTTCCTCGTCAGAAGAAATTTTAAGATCAAAGATCTTCCTGAGGACTGCTAAGTTCAGGGATATGAAATTTGCTGGAATATTTTAGTTAAATATCCCATCATAAGTTAAAATTTAACAACTATTGAATTTACTATATATATATATATATATATATATATATATATATAAAAAGATAAAATGTCAAGAAATTTTTTTAAATTCTTTAACGTATTCTCGATTAGCGATCACGGTATCAAATTTCAATTTTTAAAGTTGGGATATGTTCCTAAATAAAGAAGAAATATTTTTAGTGTTTTTGTCTTCTTTTTCATGATTGTTGCAATTTTAATACAAGAAAAGAGACTGATCTTCGATCCTCAACCTATTGATAAACAATTTTTAGTTCAACGTCAAAAAATTTCTTTCCTTCCAACTGAGATATTTGGTGCTGCATAAACAGACTATATTTGTTTTTTTTTGTAAATATGATTCCACCTTCTTATCAAAATGAAAATAAATTAAAAAATTTCAGAAAAACATTTTCCTTAAGAGAGAAAGAGTTGAATTTTAATTTTGAACAAACCTTGGAATTTCATAAATAGAAAACATGGATAAACTAAACTTTTTGAAACGACTTGAAATTTTTGAACTTTTCGCAATGATACTTTCTTCCTCGTATTTCGCTATAAATAGTATTAAATTTTTTCCATAGTAGACAGAAAACTTGTATAAGATGTATGCATTTAAATTCTGTCGAACCGGAAATCCAGTCCTATTAAGAAAAATCTGATAAAAATAGTCTGAACCTGTTTCATTTTTAGGTGAAAACGTTGACGTCGAAGTTTTTACATTTGAAGGATCCGCCTGTTCCCATAACAGGAAAATTCATATCTGATCCCCATTAAATTCCTGGAATTTATTGATTTCGAACATCTCCTTGTTATTTATTCATATCTTGACGGTCGTCTTCAGTATAGAATCCAGAGGTTAGCAGTGAATATTTCGAAGACAGTAGGAAAGCGTTGTTCAGGTTAGCAGTGGATATTTTGGTAAAAGTAGCAGAGCGTAGTTCGTCCTTTTCATCTCTTCGCCTGACAAGCTGGCACTGGACATTCGGGTAGAGTAGACAAAAAATGGCCGCCTTTTATAAACGACGGATTGAATGTTCTACGTCTTCTGATTGGTTAACCTTCTATTGGTGGACTATAAAGTGAGTCAAGTCATTTTGGCTAACTCACTAGTTATATATATATATACAAAAAAACAACAAAACAGGCTCGATTATTAAATAAATTCTTCCAAACATACATGGATTAATAGTTTTCTAATATTTTTCTGACAACATTTCTCATTCATAAAAACGAATGGTAGATTTTGTTGGATAAAATTAATTTTAATTAAAAAATTTTTTTTCTATGAATATGAGTTTCCATAAAATCATTTAAGACAATGTTTTTTTACACACACACAAACACACACCAACACTTATATATATATACTATATATTATATATATATATATATATAAAAAAAATAATAATCTGGACCGATTTTAAGCGTCAAACTTTTTTTAAATTTTTTCTTTCAGATTTGGCAACATTTGGGCGATATTATTTTTATATTTTAATTACCATGGCTTAAATAATATTTTCCAATAGAGAAATAAATAAATTTTCATCAATATCACTGATTTATTTACTGCTGACTTTGATTCGTCTTAATTTAACACCCTTATATATAATCCGTCTTAATGAAACACCCTTTATTTAAATATTTCACTCCAAAAAGTTTAAAGTTCGATTAAAGCCGAGCAAAATTACCATTTAAATGTCCAAAAGTTGTTATAATTTTTACCCTGGGATCCTGTACTGAATTTTTCCATGCCAAAATGAAACATGGTCATTTTATAGTTCACCAATAAAGAAATTAACCAATCAGAATGCTTATAAATATTCAATGCGATTGTATAAAAAACGGCCATGTTTTTTTCTTCGAATATTCACTGGCAATTTGATATCTTCGTAATAAGGTAAATGAGAATTAATATAAACAACTGCTTTTTCTTTGTTCGAAGAAATCTACTTAATTGAAATGTTAATGAGGTCTGACTTAATTTAAATAACCCACCATGACATTTTATATAGTAGCAAATATTCATTCCTCCGTATTCCATTAGTAATAAGTAAGTTCCACTCGAACAGCATCTGGTGAACCACTGCCCTGTAAAACAGACTATCAAGTGCATGTCTCCCCGATCACTACAATCTTAACCTGTTCAAGTCTAGAGTCAAAAGTTATCTTTCTCTCTTAATTAACTAACCTACCCCTTAATATAACCCTCTACCCCCAGTGGCCACAGGCCCTGTACAGAATGATCCTTAAAAAAAAAAAATCATTGTTATTAATTCTTGTTCTTTTTTACTTTCATCAATACGACCCACCTACATGAAGATACAAACAAAATACAAGGTAAGGGAGAAAACTCTGTTCAAACCTTAATTAAACAGAACGTATGTCTGAATCATTTAAGAATGAGTAAGATGAAATGTTGTTTTATTTTTTAGCTAAATATTAAAGTTTTTTTTATATATTTATATTTAACTAGTGAGCCAGTCAAAATGACCTTGACTCACTTTATAGTCCACCAATAGAAGGTTAACCAATCAGAAGACGTAAATATTCAATCCGTCGTGTATAAAAGGCGGCCATTTTGTTTTACTTTACCCGAATGTCCAGTCAAAAATTGTCAGGCGAAGAGAAACAGAAGGACGAACTATGCTCTAACTTTTACCAAAATATCCACTGCTAACCTGAACAACGATTTCCTACTGTCTTCAGAAATATTCACTGCTAACCTCTGGATTCTATATTCGAAGACGACCGTCATTATGAACAAAAATATTAACCACTTCCATGGAAAACTAACGTCAATCAAATCTCGAATAATGATTTTTATACTATTCGAAAATTTATTATCAAAAATATATTTATCTCTTTAATAAAATTGTGGACTAACCTAAAGTAAGACAATTTATTTTTTTTTTTCTGGTTTCCAATCCGAGATATTTTTTTTTTAATTTATTTTGTTTTAAAAATTATTTTTATGGATACTCATATTCAGAAAAATTGAGCTCCCCCCTTGTTTTTTTTTTTTTTAATATTGACATATTTTGTAAAGAGCATTTTTTGTCGACTAGAATAAATGTTTTAAGAGTAATTTTTTTTTCAAAAACTATATTCTGTTGAAAATATATATACTATAAAAAATTTTTTTTTTTTTATTTTCATAGTGTTTTTCATTTCACAGTTTGGGATTAACTATTAACGTGGAGCTGGTTATTTAATTGTAGGCTACCAAGAATGGTCAGTGATTTGGGAACAACAATTTTTTGACAGGTGATTCCAAAACCTTTCTCAGAATCAATTGAGGTATGCCGGATGAAGTTTTATTCAAATTTTATTTATGTGTCGCTTTTTTACCTTTGATATTCATAAAAGACGACATCACTTTTTTCCCAATGATGTTTTTATTAATAATATCGATCCTCCGGGAGGATTAATAAAATCTTATGTATTATTTTTTTTTATTTTCATTATTGGGACTATTGTCCTCATCTTTGTCGCCATGTTTATCACAACGTTTCGGCCATCTTGTACGCTCCGGCCTTCATCAAAGATTGGAAATCAACTGAAAACCTTCATTTCGCTCACTGTTCTATTTAGTCTATTCTAGTTCCACTGCCATTTTGAATGGATGTCAGTTATCTCCTATTAATTCCCCTCTCAAAGTTCTCCAATGTCTTAACCACTTAGTTATCCACTGTGCCAGTGGTTAATTTTCAGTTAAATCAATGACAGGACCGAAAAATTGTAGTTTAATACCTGGTTAAGGCGGTCGATTGTATTTTGAGAAATAAATTAACTATAGATGACTTAAATCCATTTTTTTGGCACGTGAAACTTCTTGACAGTCTGACTCCAGTGAGCGAAATAAAGGTAGAGTTTCGACGTTACAAACACCTTCGAAATTGAAATTTATACAACGGCCGATAGACTTTTTATTTATTATCAACAAAGATGATAATTGTGTCATAATCCAATAATATAAATATGTACATAAAAGTGATCTCAGAAATATAGACAGATGCTGAAGGGCCGAAACGTTGTCATAAATATGGCAACAAAGATGAGGACAATAGTCTGAATAATGTAAATAGTGTACATGAATACCTCATCTCACAATTATAGACAGATACTGAAATACCGAAACGTTGTAATAAATATGGCAACAAAAGATGAGGGACAATAGTCCGAATAATGTAAATAAATACATATTATCTCATCTCAGAAATATAGACAGATACGTGATAAATATGGCAACAAAGATAAGGACAATAGTCCGAATAATGTAAATAGGATACATAATACCTCATCTCAGAAATATAGACAGATATTTTTTTTCGGATCATGGATATCATTAGAAGAATTTTATATCTTTTAACACGTCATTGTGGACTCATATATTAATCCTTCAGAGTTTTAAAAATGTTGTACAATTAGAATTCTTCGGATTATTGACGTCCTTACTTCTTTTTTTAAACATGATTTAGAACTTTCTATGCTGGAACCTTTTCCCTTGTAAACGTAAGATTTCTATAGACAGTATTAAATTACTTTTGATGGTGCTTCTGGCCGATCAACTCTCTGCTCTTCTTCAGATGTGTGTAATCCACGTGGACTTATCATCTAAATTGCTGTTATTTTAACTACCGAATGGATGCTTTCGCTGCCGTATGTACAGATTCAACCGATCTCTATGCTCATCTTTACGTGTGTTGACCGATGAAATCTCTGGGCTTATTCAAGAGCATTTGCCCATAGCTGGGACGCTTACTGGTGCTCCAACATCGGGTGGAACTAGGAACAATAACAGTTAAGAGCTGCTTCCACTCTCCTCAAAACCCCCTATCGCCTGACCAGAACCCATTCTGCCGGGTGTAGTTTATCGTCAAACCCAGGACTATCACTAATCCGTAGCCAGCGCATTCAGTTTACGCCATCAACTCCGTCGGTAGCTCATCCGGGTTATTCCATCAACCGACGACATGAGTCTGCCCTGTTTTTTTCTTAAACTTTTACTATAATATGATGATTGCATCTAGCAAGAAACAGACTGTCGCCTCTAAGTGTTGACTTCTATGTTCACTTATATATATATATATATATATATAGTTTATGCAAAACTTAATCCGTATTATGTAGACCCAAGGAGGGTGATATCCAGAGAGCTCAATGTAAATTCAAAGCAAATAAACTTGAATAAAAACAGACCACTTTAAGGTTCCATGTAATAAATTATTTCACCACATACCTTTAAAGGACTCTGGATCATCAGACTTTACTTCCAAAAGGTTTTCATTTCAATATTTGGATATAAATATATGATATATCTATTTTATATATATGTATATAATTTATTACATTAATCTTAAAGTGATCTGTTTTTTCAAAGTTTTATATATATATATATATATATATATATATATATATATATATCTCTGTGTTGTGTACGTATATATATTATATATGTGTGTGTGTGTGTGTGTAGGTGTGTATGTGTATGTATATATATATATATATATATATGTGTGTTTTGTGTGGTAATAAATAGTAGGGTTTTTCCACTGGATTAAATATTTTATATGTTTATGTTACATTTGTAATATATAGGAAAAAGTGAAATGCTTTTTCAAATTGTTCTTGATTACACATCATTTCTCTTAGAAATGCCCATGTTTTTGTTTGTCTTTTTCTCTTTCTTTCTTTCTTTCTTTTCCTCCCAACCTTTTTTCCTTGTGTCTTTTTCTTCCCCCCTCTCTCTCTCTCTCTCTCTCACCTTCTCGTTTTATGTATACATAAGTTTAGTAAATGCATTCCAGACAACAAATTTTCTTATATACGTCGGCATTGTAAATTGGCTAAACTTTAAATTTGGATCCTATAATCATTTATTTTGTCTAATGTCACCACAAATTTATTGTGTCTAATGTCCCCACAAATGCATCAACACTTTTCCGGTGCCTGTTTTTTTTTTAGCTTGTTTTTTTTTAATATAAGTCAATGAATCGGTTATACGTCGTTTGTCCGTCACAAACACTGAAGTCGTAATATCACTAGAAAAGTGCTATTTTATAATGCCTTGGAGCAAACCACATTCATGAATCACAGTCAGTGTAAATATCGTCAAATTGTAAATATCTAAATTTGCAAGTATGAACGAACATGTATTCGTAAATTTACCGGCCTGGGTATGACGATAAACTTACATCCACGTCCAGGGTAAGACGATAAACTACGTCCAACAGGAAGGCATCTGATCAGGAGATTTTGAGGATCGTGGAATCACCTCTTAATTGTTGGTGTTCCCAGGTCCACACCCACCCGGAGTGGTAGCACCTGTTAGGGCCCCAGCTATGGGCAAATAGTTAACCACGAAACTGACGTAAATGAAAGTGTAAAAATAGGTTTTAATACGAGAAATACTTTGTAAAAAATTATTACCAGAAATAGATTTTTGAAGAAAAAAGATATTACCAGCAATATATTTTTGAAAAAAATATTACCAGCAATATATGTTTTAAAATAATATTACCAGCTATACATTTTGAGGAAAAAATATAGAAATA
>CAHIKZ030004728.1:0-22510 GCA_903632075.3 Acanthosepion pharaonis | reverse complement strand
GTCGCCGCCATTCACCGAAAGGCAGGAACTCGCCATCGCGCATGGACACCGAACCCCCAGCTATGCGGCCGTCGCGCGTGTCGTCAGGGCGATACCGGCAAGCCAGATCGCCGCAGCCTCCGATCCGGCCGTCTACCGCGACCAGCACGAGCTAGTGCATCGGCGCGAAGCCGCGACCTCGAACGAGATGTGGCAGGCCGATCATACCGTTCTCGACATTCTCGTGCTCGATGATGCCGGAACCCCTGTCGTCCTTTGGCTGACCGTCATCGTTGACGATCACAGCCGAGCCATCGCCGGTTACTTCCTCAGCCTCGATGCCCCAGTGCCCCTCAACACGGCGCTCGCCTTGCGGCAGGCGATCTGGCGCAAACAATCCCGAATGGATCGTCAGCATTCCCGAACAGCTTTACGTCGACAACGTCCTGGGTTGGGGAAGCAGCGGCGGGAAAAGGCCAGCAAGGTCTCGTTGCGCCGAGCGTGATCGGCGCTGATGACTTTGATCCAGATGGCTTCCATCGTCAAGGAATGCGCTCTCGGCCATAAAAACACAGGATCCAGCGACCGCACCGGTCGTGGTCCTCACCGTCATAAAATGAGATGCGGATGCCAGATGGAAGGCCCGAACATTATCTACAGGGTCGCGGCTGCGCCCTCACGGCTCCACAGAGAGGGTCCTTCCATCTGGTGTCCGTCCGTTCGACGAACGGACGGTACTCAGTTCCCGTCTTGATGACGGCGTGCGCGACGCGCGCCATCTTGGCGGTGAGTGCGGTCATCGCGCCTTGCGGCGGCGATCAGGGGTCGTTGCCGTGGCCGGCCACATAGCGACCAAACTTGTCGCGGAAACTGTTGTCGCGCTGGCGAATGGCGACTGGGTCGCCATCCAGAAAGGTGCAGCGTAGCCGGGCATTGCCGTACTTCGAGAGCTTGGTTCGGCCTCCGGAAGGTGCCCTGACTGACGGGTGGCGGTCGAGCCCGCAAAACTTCAGGAACTGGCGATGATGGTTGAAGCGCCGAAGATCGCCAGCCTCGGCGAGGATCGTCAGCGCGTTGATCGGGCCGATCCGGGGGATCATGCGCAGGAGCTGATAGTCGCGGTTCTCGCTGAGCATGGCATTGGCGGTCCGCTCGATCTCATCGCGTTGCCGGATCAGGCTGCGGGCTTGTGCGATGACCATGCGGAACATGGCGACCGCGACGGATCCTCGTCGACCGGCAGTGCAACCGAGGCGCAGGCCGTCTCGTAGATATCGTTGATTAAGCGGGCCTTGGAACCTTGCGGCCGACCAGTGACCGGGCCTCGCGCGTGAAAGCCTCCTGACCGAGCGTCGTCATGCTGGCCGGTGTCGGAAACCGTTCGAGCAGGCCGGGAACCAGTCGGACCGGCTGTTGCCCGCAAAACGTTCGATCTCGGGAAAATACAAAGGCAGGTAATGGGTCAGGATGCGGTGCCCGGTCTGCGTCTTCGCCTTGGAAATGGCCTCGTGCGTCTTCGACATCTCCTGCAGGTCGTTGATGCCGGCGGCCAGCGGGTCGACGTAGCGCTGAGTGGCGCCGATCTGGAGCATGTGCAGAATTACACAGGCGTCTTTGGAATCGTTCTTGTCCCAGCCATTATGCAACGCCTCACGCGTCCGTGCCAAGGCGACCGACGAAATCAGGCGCAGCTCGAAACCCGCAGCTAGCAGTCGGTGCGCCAGCGTACGGTGGTAGTTGCCGGTGGCCTCAAAGCCAACGACGATAGGTCTGCCGATGGCTGCCAGATCGTCCGCGAGGCGGTCGTAATCAGCCTTGGTAGCCATGACTGTCATGCGGCGACGTCGTCCGCCCTCCGGGCGTTCGATCAGCACTTCCGGCGGTGCTTGGACATATCGATGGCTACCAGCACGGCATCGGCCGGAGTAGAACTGCGCTTGGTCGCGGTCGGTCAGTCTCCAAAGTGTTGAGTCGACAACTTCACTTTAGAGACCTGCTGGCCGGTCATGGCCGCCTTGATGAAACCGTCGGGCGCTACGCGCCCTTGTCTCCATCAAGGCGAATGCTGCCTTCGAGGGCAGCTTCCCCGTGTGCTACGGCTCGGATTTCATCTCCGAGCATATCGAGCAGGCGTGCATCGCCCTCAAAATCCGCCTCATCCATTCGCTGCCGGGGCGTCCTCGCGGGCGCGGCAAGATCGAGCGGCTGTTCCGCACCATCAACGACATGTTTCCTGCCCGACCTGCCCGGCCACCTGATCGCGGGCAAGCCGCTGTCGGCGCCAGTGCTCACGCTCGACGAGCTGCGCGCCGCTTCGAGGCGTTCGTGTGCGGCGTCTATCATCGTCGCCCGCATGGCAGCACCGGCGAACCGCCGATCACGCGCTGGCAGAAGGGCGGGTTCCTGCCCGCAATGCCCGACAGCCTTGAACAGCTCGACATGCTGCTCGTGCACGTGCCCAAGCCCCGTAAAGTGCTGCGCGACGGCATCCGTCTGATGGGCAGGCGCTATGTCGAACCCACGCTCGCGGCCTTCGTCGGCGAGCAGGTCGAGGCGGTCTATGACCCCCGCGACCTGACCGAGATCCACGTCTACCACGGGGCCGGTTCGTCTGCCGTGCGCTCAGCTCCGAGCACGCTGGGCACCCGTCGTTGCGCGCGATCCAGCGCGCCCGGCGCCAACGCGAAGGAGCGCGACAAGCAGGTGCCTGCCCCCACGGAGACCTTCGATGGCGACCAAGAGGATACGGCTTCCCCGGCCCACCACCTACCGAGGGCTCCGGCTCTACGCCGCTGACGATTGAGTTCTGGTCGAGCAGCCGTTCACGGCGACCCGCAGAACATGCCCGGTTCGTCGAGTTTGCCGAAGCCTGCGCGCACTACCGCTATATCGGCGTGTGTCGCGGCCGGCCGGGCGTCGGAAAGACGCGATCGGCGCGCGAGTTTTCCAGCTTCCCCGACACGGGGGATATGCCGCGCTCCGTCCATTGCCGCGCTCCTTGGCGAAAAGGTCGCTCGCTGCCGCGCCGTCTTCTACACCGTGTCGGTCAGCAACACGCCCAAGACGATCGACGCGGTGTTGGGCCTCAACCTCATTAAGCTGGGCTATGCCCGGCTGACGGTCGCGGGCGGCTCGCAGGACGAAATCACCCATGACGCCGCCCGCATCGCCTGCCCCTCGTCATCGTCGACGAGGCCGACCGCCTGACCATAAAGTCGCTCGAACATCTCCGCGACAGGCCGATCGCCACGGCTTCAGGCTGATCCTGATGGGTATGCCGGGCTTGGAGAAGCGCCTCGCCCGCTATGCCCAGCTCTACTCGCGGATCGGCTTCGTCCACGAGTTCAAACCGCTTACCGAGACCGAAATGCGGCTGCTGCTCGCGACCCACGCCGGCGATTTCGGGATCAGCTTCGACCAGGCCCAACTCGACGCGATCGAAGCGCAGGCAGCCGTGATCCGCATCACGCGCGGCAACTTCCGGCTCATGGAGCGCCTGTTCGCGCAGATGCGGCGGATCATGACCCTCAACCGCGTCGAGGGGAGGTCACCGCTGACATCGTTCAGGCCGCGCGCGATTGCCTCGTCATCGGACCCGGCAACTGACAAATAGCGCGATCAGAATGCCGCCAATTATCGCGAGCGTTTACAGGTAGGTATGAGAGCAATTCTAATTGCAGCGTTGATATGCGTCCCAAGCCTCAGCGCGGCGCAATCTAAAGCATACCACGATGAAATATCACAAGTTTTCCGTGGTAGCTGGGCACCGACGCTTGCGGATTGCCGCGATGCAGAGGGCGTCAACAAGGTCTTTATCGATGGTGGTAGCGTAAATTACTATGAGGGTAATGATTACCTTTTAATTGGTGTCGAGTTTGGCGGGGCGATGACGAAGCGTGGTGGCAGTGGCAGCCTGTTCAATGGAAGGTTTACAGGGCGAACGGAGACTAACCTGTTAGGAGAAAGTAATATTAGGATGGAGATTGATGATCGCGATAAAAATGTGATGTATCGATACCCGATTGGAGATGACGGAGAACCGATAGATGCCGTGAAGTTAAAGCGTACGCTGCACAAATAAATAATCTGGGAGGAAAGCGATGCGTATGATTATAGCGGGATCGATAGTATTAGCGGTTGCGACAGGACCAGCTACGGCAAAAGACCGAAAGTCAACTAAGGAAGAGCGGCGTATTGAACAGCTCAGGACATCCTTGGAAAGCAAGGTGCCCGCAGTCTATTGCGAGGCGGCTCTGACGTTCCGTTCCAACGGATTTTTCCCGTATTGCTCGCCCGTCACATATCCGCAAACGCAGCATTCATTCACGCTCAACGCTGGGATTCAGGCTCAGAAAAGTGTTCTTGTCGATATGCGACAAGAAGGGAGATCGTTTAATCTCCGCTAAGGCAACATCCGTTGAAAAGGCGCTGATTGATGAGAGTAAGACAACCAGCGGCGAAGGATGCCTAGGACAAAACCCCGCTGCCTGTATCTCCTATCTGGCTACACGCTTCTTCGTGACAACCGCAGCCGATATTCCGTTTTACGATTGGAGCAGCCAAGCCAGCTTCGATCCGGACAAGGCCCGGCGTCGTAATCTGACCTTGCAAATCGTTCTGCCCCACACGGATGCCCGGTCCTACGTTAAAGATTTCGGGTTCAGAGACACGCCTCCCCCCGGATATTGTGGGTATCAGCGCGTCAGTCGTTGACGGCAAGGTCGAGTCTATCTCTTTTCGGGCAGATACCGATCCTGTCCGACAATCCCGCCGATTATCAAGGCTCGGGCTTTGCGGACTTTATGGCGACAGTGCTGCCTTCATGCCGTGCAACGGACGAAGGAGAGTTCTACCGCACATTCTGGGCAGCACTGGTAAAACCAAGGGAGTTCTCCGAGAACAGCGGCAAGTGGCGCTTCACGGACAATGGCGTCAGCAAATCGTATGCCAGCTCCGCTTATGGGAAGCTCTGCGGCCTCAAGGTATCCTCGTTCAGTTCGACCGGGCGAACAATTACCGATACTGGGCAGAGCCTATCGGGATCGTCGCAGGAAGTGACCTTCTGAGTTGGCCCCGAAATGACCTGACAGGGTCTCGCTCTTAGATAAGAGTGAGCCATATGACTGAGCATACGACTAGGCGCTACAATGGCGGCGAGGTCCTCTCCGGGGTTCAGCGCCGGAGGCGCTGGACCCCGGAGGAAAAGGTCCGGATCGTCGAGGAGACGTATCTGCCGGGCATGAACGTGTCGCTGGTAGCCCGGCAGCATGGCATCAGTGGCAGCCAGATCTTCACCGGCGCAGGCTGGTTGCGCAGGGTGCGCTGACTGCCGCCGGTGCCGGCGAGGAGGTGGTGCCCGCCTCCGAGTACCGGTCGCTGCAGAACCAGTCGCCGAGCTGCAGCGCCTGCTGGGCAAGAAGACTATGGAAGCCGAGATACTGCGGGAGGTTGTCTCCCGGGCCGCAGGCCCAAAAAAACTCCTCTTGCGCTCGATCTCGTTGCCGGGGGGACGACCGGTGAGCGCGGTGGCCGAGGCGTTGGGCGTCAGCCGCCAGCACCTGTCAGCCATGCACAACCGGTCGCCTACACGTCGGCGAGGTCGACCGCCTCTACCGGATACCGACTTGGTCAGCGACATCCGGGCGCTGATCGCCGATCTGCCCACCTACGGTTATCGCCGGGTCCACGCCCTTCTGCGCCGCCCCAAGCTGTCTACCGGGTCATGATCGGGCGCACCGGGAGCGCCCAATCCCAAACACCCGGTCTACCGGGTCACAATGAAGGTGCACGGGCTGCTGCTTCAGCGCCACAACGGCAGCCGGGAGGAGCGGCGCCATGATGGTCGCGTTGCCGTCGATCGGCGCAACACCCGCTGGTGCTCTGACGCCTTGAGATCGCTTGCGACAATGGCGAAAAGGTGCGCGTCGCCTTTGCACTCGACTCCGCTGTGACCGCGAGGCCATGGGGCACGTTGCGACCACCGGCGGCATCACCGCGGCAACAGCGTGTCGCTTGTGGCGCGCAGGACATCAGGAGTGTCCGCCAGGAATTTCGTGTGCGGGCGGGCGGCTGAACATTACGCCGCCATGGCCCTGATGAAGCGTTCGCCGAAGATGACGGCGAACTGTGCCTTCGGCCATGGTCCACTCACGTGGTGGCATCCTCCACTCTTTTCCGACCGGTTCAAGATCAGGTAGAGCAGCTTGGTGGCGGCCTCGTCGCTGGGGGAAATGGCCGCGTGCGGACGGCCCGGCGCAGTTTCGAGTTCAGCGCCTCGATGGCGTTGGTGGTGTAGATGATCCGCCGAACCTCGTCGGGAAAGGCGAAGAACGGATGACCTCGGCCCGGGCGCGCCGCCAGCTCTGGGCAATGGCGGGATAGCGGGTTCCCCAAGGACCCGCCTCGAACGCAGTCAGGGGCCTGCTCGGCCGCCTCGGCACTGGGCGCGCGGTAGATCTCCTTCAACGCAGTCGCCGGGCCCTTGCGGTCCTTCCGGGACACAAAGTCCATGGAATTGCGCAGCAGATGGACGATGCATGTCTGAACCACGGCGTCGGGGAACACGGCCGTGATCGCTTCCGGAAAGCCCTTCAGGCCATCGACCACGGCGAGCAGGATGTCCTCGGTGCCGCGGTTCCTCAGCTCGTTCATGACCCTGAGCCAGAATTTGGCCCCTTCGTTCTGCTCCAGCCACAGGCCCAGCACCTCCTTGGCGCCGTCGGCGCGGACGCCGAGCGCGATGTGGATCGCCTTGTTGCGCACCATGCCTTCGTCACGGATCTTCACCCGCAAGGCGTCGAAAAATACGAGCGGGTAGACCGGGTCGAGCGGCCGCTGCTGCCAGATCGCCACCTCGTCGAGCACCGCGTCGGTCACGCTCGAGATCAGGTCCGGCGATACGTCGATGCCGTACAGATCGTGCAGGTGTCCTGTGATCTCGCGGGTACTCATGCCGCGCGCGTACATCGACACGATCTTCTCGTCGAAGCCCGGAAAGCGCCGCTGGTATTTGGCGATCAGCTGCGGGTCGAAACTGCTCTGCCGGTCACGTGGTACGTCGATCGCCAGCTTGCCGGTATCGGTCGTGATCGTCTTCCGGCCGTAGCCGTTGCGCGAGTTGCCGGTGCCGTCGTCTCCGGCCAGATGATAATCCATCTCCGCGTTCAAAGCGCGCTCCGTCAGCGCCTTCTTCAGCGCATCCAGCAGGCCGCCCTGCGCCAGCGCGGTACCAGCATCAGCGCCAGCCAGCAGCTGATCCAGCAGATCGTTCGGTATCGCAGGCTCTTTGCGTCGGGACATTTCGGGGCTCCTTCTTTCCCATTATGCCCGCCCGCACACGAAATTCCTGACACTCCTGGGACATCCGTGATCTGATGGTCGCCACTGTCGAGCATCGCTTTGGCCCCAGTGAACCGCTTGGCCTCGCCCATTGAATGGCTCAGCGATAACGGCAGCCCTTACGTTGCTCACGATACTCGCCGCTTCGCGCGCGACATCGGCCTCGTACCCCCCCGCACCACGCCGGTCAGCTCTCCGCAATCGAACGGCATGGCCGAAGCTTTCGTGCGCACCCTCAAGCGCGACTACGTCCGTGTAAACCCGACGCCCGATGCACGCACTGTCATCGAGCAACTGCCCCGCTGGCTAACCCACTACAATGAGGTCCATCCGCACAAGGCGCTAGGCTACCGATCACCCCGCGAGTACATCACCCAAACCCGCGAGGCCTCGTCAGGCAATTAGGGGCAACGACACCTTCCGCCTCCCAAACAAGCAGTAGTCTGAAATGAGATTTTTCGTCATCGCGGCATTGGCCGTTACGGGTTGTCACCCAGCTCCCGACAACGGCCAAAAGCAAGCCGTAGAACAGACGCCGAAGCATCCTTGGAGGAAGCTACCCGATGGAAGTTGGGGATGGCTGGAAGCGTCACCGAGCGAGAAGTTTGCCAACGAACAGGCTGAGCGATGCTGGCCGAGTAAGGGCCAGTGGGATTGCCTGAGCGCCTCTACGCTGGTCCGGTCGGCGACATGGAACCGCCGACGGTCTTTGCGAGCCGGTATATAAAGCCCGTTACACCGATCCGGCGATCGGTATCGGAGACGATGCTGTTCGCGGCGGCTACTCGTGCCAGTCCATCAATGGAAAAATGATCCGCGAAAGCATCTTTCAGAACGGGCAAGGTGGGACGTCTCACTCCCTTCAGACCAATGACGTTCTAATCGGTCAGCAGGGCGGCGGCGTGGTTTGGTCGCCTGATTTTGTAGTCCGTTACATGAGAGAAAATAGCGTCGAAGCTACCCTGCGCTACCTTGATTGCCTTCACGTCACCACGATGGTTTCTGAAAACAGCTTGGCAACGATCAACACGACTTCCCTCAAATATGGAATGATGACTGGGCGTGACGATGTGATGCTCTACGATATGGAAGGACGTAAGGAGGAACCCTGAATATTCACAGGTGACGGCTCGCATCCATGCGCTGATGCAGGATGCGGATGACGGCGATGCCATAGCTGGTCGGCCGAAAATAGATGACGTGCTGCTCAACACCGCGCCGTCGATAGCCCTGGCCGGATGTTGGCGCAGCCCTGCGCCTGCTGCGGTGCTTTGGCCAGATCGGCGCAAGCGGCCCTCAATGAGTCGGTATAGCGCATCGCTTGGGGCAAATCCCAATGCGCTACGGTATAGTCGAAGATCGCATCGAGGTCGTCGCTGCGCCCTCGGGCTAAGCCGGTATTCAGCCATGCTGCTCGGCTTTGCGCCGCTTGAACGCGGCGAAGTCGAACAGCTCCGGCTCGCCGCTCTGCTCGCCCTCGATCAGCGCCTGACGGATGCTCTCCATCTCAAGGCCCCGCTCCTGCTCGCGCCGGATGAGGTCGCGGATCGCCTCGCTGTCGTTGGTGTAGCTGCCGGCGTCGATCTGCGCGGCAATCCACGCATTCTGCTGCTCGGTAAGGGTGATCGTCTTGCGCACGGTCGCCATAGCGGCCTCCATGTTTCTCATACTATTGGTGTTATTTAGCACATGCTGCCGGTCAAGCGAAGCCTTCTGCTATCGCCCGAACCCTATGTCGTGATCGTGTTGCCGATTCCGCTGCCGATCGCGCTCGATCTGCGGTTGATCCAACTCCAGGACCGGTCTGCTCGCGCCGGGGTAACTGGTCGAGTGCAGGCAACCCGTTGAACCCGTCGCCTGCGCTGGTCTGCAACCCCGACCGCATCGCCCGCGCCGCGCCCCGGACCAAGCTCGACATGCCCTGCATCGCCAGCTCGGCACGCTCGCGTAGCTGGTGGGACCATTCCCGTATCCGCTCTTGGCCGCGCTCGATGTAGAAGCCCAATCCCCGCTTCTCCATGATCGCCTCGTTCATCTGCCCGCGCGGGGTGACGGCGTGCGGCTCCTCGCCGGCCGCGATCTGCTCGGCCGACGCGCGCCGCTCGATCGCGGCCGATGCGTGGCCCATCTTCACAGTCGGCTCGATATCCAGCCCCTGACGCTCGTAACTGCGGTGATCGACCCGCTCCGACACCGGGCCAGTTCCAACGCGTCGTTGACCATTCCCGCCCACCGCTCACGGATCGCCTCCACCTCCACCGAGGCCGTCGTGCGCACGTCGAGCTGGCGCGTCTTCGCCCCCAGCCCGTCAGGCCCGACCTCCCGCGTCGTCGTCATGACGTGGGCGTGGTGGTTGCGATCGTCGCCGTAATCATGGGGGGCATGGATCGCTGCATCGACCGCCACCCCGTAGCGGTCGCGGATATTCTCCGCGAAAGCACGAACCAGTCGCGGCGCTGACCGGCGTCCAGCTCGGCCGGTAGCCCCAACTCGTATTCCCGCGCCACCTTGGCATCCTTGCGCTTCTCCGCCGCCTCGGCCGCGTTCCACAGGGTGGAGCGATCCTGCGCCCACTCCGCCCCTTCTGGTGCAACGATGAACGCATCCTCGACGCCGCCTCGCCGCGTGTAGTCGTGGACCGAGCCGTCACGCTCGTTTTCGAGACAGACGCCAGCACGATACGCAACCGCCGCGACCGCGCTGCGCCCGGTCGAGCGCGACACCGATTTCACCGCCAGATGATAGATCGCCATCGCTGCGCCTGCCTTCTCCAACGTAGTCCAGCGGCATGACGCTGGTCGGGGTGTGGGGCGGAGGCCCCGCTGTCGCACCGCGACATGGGTGCAGGGTATCCCTGCCGCACGCATTACGTAGTAATGCTAAAGTGCGCCCTTGTCTCCTATCGTCGTCTCGGGTGGCTTCGCTTGTTGAGTTGCGCTATACTCACTTTGTATTCATGCTTTCGGGTAGAAACATGGCGGCACCGACACCAGAAGCAATCGAACAGGCCCGCAAACGAGTTGATCAGGCCAAGGCCCGTCTCGACGCGCTCAATGCCCGTGTCGCTGCCGAAGGTCGCCGCCTCGATACCCGCCGCAAGATTATCCCGGGCGGGCTGCTCATCGACGCCGCCAGCAAGGACAAACGCTTCGCCGGCATCGTCTCCGAGCTGATTCACCGCATCAGCCGCGATCAAGACAAGAAGCCGTTCGAGGGGTGGACGCTGCCCGGGAGGATCGCTGATGGATCGCGACCGCGACGACGACCCCCGCCGCCTGCTCGAACAGGCCCGCCAGCTCCACGATCAGGGACGCGGAAGGGGAATGGCGCGTGGTGGGGGCAGAGCCGATCCCCATCCGACAAGTTCGATCCCGCCGAGTTCGACACGCCTCCCGACCCGCCGCCCTCTGCTGCCGGTCGTGCGCGCGGTGCCGCCGACACTGCCTGTGCGCAAAGTTTCTTCTCCACCTTGATACCAACATCCAACGCATCCTCGCCGGCTTTGGCACCCTGCGCGACTTGGTGTCCGACGTGCGTGCCAGCCTTGCCGATGCCGCCGCCGTGGATGCACAGCGCGCCGAGGACGAGGAAGCCCGTGACAAGGCCATAGCGGCCCGCCCGGTCGATCCTGCCGCCTTGGAGGCCCGTGCGGAGGCCGGAGCGCGTCGTGGGGCCACAGACGGCCTTGCCGGGGCGGGAGAGGCCCTGCGGCGTCGGATCGATGCTGACACGGCCGCACACGCCGCCCCGCCGATCGGCTCGCGACCGATGCCGCCGATCGCCGCGCCTATGAACAGCGCCGGCGCCGTTGGGACAGGTGGTGGAACGGTGCGCTCGCCGGTTTCGCCCTGCTGGTCCCGATCGCCGGGGTTACGGCTACTACCGGGTAACGGGGCCGGCGATGCGCAAGGCTACGCCCGCGCCCGTGATGAAAAACGGCTGCGGCGAGCTGGGCTAACACCACCAACGGCAAGCTCGCCCGCCGCATCGATCAGGCCAGCGAACAGACCATCCCCGCCATCGCGGCCTGCCCAAAGGATCATGGCTGGAAGCGCGAGAAGCGCGACGGGGCATACTGGTGCTTCGGCGCAAACCCTGATGCCAAATCCTACACCGGGTGGTTGCTGCCATGAGCCTCGATGATCGCACCCGCACCGGCAGCTCATCATGACCGGCCACGATCTTCGGCACGTCACGCCTAACGCCCGGGCCGACATGGCGCGGCTGCTCGACCTCGATCCCTCCATCTCGCACCTGACGCTGGAAATCGGCGACGTGTCCGTTCACGTCGCCCGCGACTGGCCCAGCGATCAGTACGAGGAGGCCGATCGCCTGATTGACCGCATCGCCGCCTCAGGCGTGTCCGCGATCGTCGTCCACGATCGCAACGGCAAACCGCCCTCGCCGTGTGACGACCGGCGAATAATGGCACGATGCCGCTGCCCTGACTCTTTCCTCGCCAAGCCTGCGGCCGGTAGGCCCCTTCTGTGACGGCGTAGCCGGCACGCATCATTAGCGCATCGGCCAAAGGCCGATTCTGAAGCGGCCCCAAAATGACCGGACAGTTCCTCACACTTATGTAAGAGTGAGGCATATGACTGACCGTAATCCCGTGAGCTATGTGCATGCGGAGGTTCTCGGAGGTTCAGCGCCGTAGGCGCTGGACCCCGGAAGAGAAGCCCGCATGGTCGAAGAAACCTTCCTGCTCGGCAACAGCGTGTCGCTTGTGGCGCGCACGCATGGAGTAGCGCCCAATCAACTGTTTGGTTGGCGCCGACAAGCAGCAAGCGGAGCACTGACCGCCACCCGTGCTGGTGGCGAGGTGGTTCCGGCAAGCGAATATCGCGCGCTTGAGAACCGTGCGCGAACTACAGCGCATGCTTGGCAAGAAAACCATGGAGAACGAGATCCTGCGCGAGGCGATCTCGCGCGTGGCTGGTCCCAAAAAACGCGCCGTTGCGCACGCTCTCGTTGCCGGAGGGCAACCTGTGAGCGGCGTGGCGAATGCGCTCGGCGTCTCCCGGCAGCATCTCTTCAGCCAAGCGCAAGGCTCCTGCACGCCGCCGTGGCCGCCCCTGTGCTGCCCGAGGAAGAACTCGTCGGACATATCCGGGCCTTGATCACCGATCTGCCGACTTATGGCTACCGGCGGATCCATGCGCTCCTGCGGCGGCAAGCCCGAAATAGCGGATCACCTGCGCCCAATGCCAAGCGGGTCTACCGGGTGATGAAGGTCCATGGCCTGCTGCTCCAGCGACATAGCGGCAAGGCTGATGAGCGTCGCCATGACGGCCGCGTCGCGGTCGATACCCGCAACACCCGTTGGTGCTCCGACGGGTTTGAGATCGGCTGCGACAACGGCGAAAAAGTGCGCGTCGCCTTCTCCCTCGACTGCTGCGATCGCGAGGCAATGGGCTTCGCTGCCACCACCGCCGGAATATCTGCCGAGGATGTGCGCGATCTCATGACCGCCACCGTCGAGCACCGCTTCGGCCACGTGAACCGGCTGCCTGCCACCATCGAATGGCTTACCGACAATGGCAGCTGCTATACCGCCAAGAAACGCGCCGCTTCGCACGCGAAATCAACCTCCGGCCCCGGACAACGCCCATCGAAAGCCCGCAATCCAACGGCATGGCCGAAGCCTTCGTGCGCACCATGAAGCGAGACTACGTCCGCGTCGCCGAAAAGCCCGACGCCAGAGCCGTGATCAACCAACTGCCAAGCTGGTTCCACCACTACAACACCGTCCACCCGCATCGCGCCCCTTGGCTACCTCGCCCCGCGCGAATACATCACCCAGTCAACCAGTGAGGAACTGTCAGGGAATTAAGGGGCAACGACAACTGAACTTAGTACTGATTGCCTATTCGTGAAGCCATGCACCGACTCGCAATTAGGTCCGCGCAAGGCTGCTACGGTTAGGCTATGGTCGGATGGTATAATTATCAATTACTTAGCGGAATAGACACGCGGTTACTTACTGGGGCGATCCTAATCGTGCATCGTACCGCCTCGTCTGCTTTGCCTGCCGCTTTTCTGCATCGGTCGATCGTCTCGCGGTTGGCCGTCACGATCTTGTCGGCCCCGACGATCGCGCGGAACGCGGCCGGGCTGGCGCTCTGCATCATCCGCTGCCCCGCTTCCCAACGGGGAAGGTCGAGCGTCCGCGCCGCCATGCGCTCGGGCCATTGCCAGCTCGCCGGCGCGATCTCGCGCGCGACGAGGCCCGGCACGATCGCCCATGCAAGGATGCCGGCCACCGCCCCGCCCAGGCAAACCATAGTTGCCGGTTCCTCTGGTCGGCGCGTGTCCATGCGGACCCGGCGATGGCGCGAAGCTCGGCCATGACGCGGGCCTTGTCCTCGCCCGCCTTGGCGAGCGCGGCACAGTCCTCGCGCCGGGCGGCGTTGCCCGCCGCCGCGATCCGCTGCGCCATTTGCTCGGGCGTCATCGCCAGCGCCGGGGCGGCCTTCAGAAACTGGCCGATGCGCGCGATGTTCTCGCCCGCCGTGTCCACGCCCTGCTGCATCCGCCCCAGCGTCTCGGAATAATCGGGTATGTCTTGTCCGCCGCGCTCGGCCGCCAAGCCCTCCACGGCGCGGCGCAACAGCGCAAGCTCGCCGCGCATCGCCTCGAACGCCTCGGCTGCGTCGGCTCCTTGGCTATCGTCCTCGTCCGTCACCTGTCCCCCTTACCGGCTCATGCCACGATCGCGGTCGCGGCCTTGTCCGACCGACTGCGCGAGCTCCTGCCCGATCGACCGGCCCCGCTCCATGCGCAACGCCAGCTCGGACGCGCGGGCGCGCAACACGGATTCGAGCTGCGGATCGCGATGCAATCCGCCCGCCATGTTCTCCATGCGCTTGCCCAACTTATCAGCGCCCGCACGGTCGCCGGCACGCTCCATGCTGGCGCGCGCCTTCATGCCCTGCCACTGCTCCACGAACCGGTCCGCGCGCTTCTCCGGGTCGATGCGGACTCCGGCGCTCCGTCTCCATCGCCTTCACCGCGCCGCCCGTATTCCCCTCGGCCGCGTCGCGCGCGAGTCGGGGTCGCGCTCGATCGCGCTGGCAAGGTCGCGGCTCCCAAGCGGTCGCACCGGTCGAGCGCGTCGCCAGCCTTCGCCAGCGCCTGTTCCCGGTGCGCCAGCACCGGCAACCCCTTGTCCCGCATCCGGCCTATATCCGCTGCGGCGCGCCCATAGCGCTCGATCGCGCGGGCCTGCGAGGATGCCGGCGGCCGATCGGCCGCGACACGCTCCGGCGACGTCGCTTTCTCGGTCGCCGGCTTCGGCCGGAACCCGCGCGAACATGCCCCGCGCCTTGTCGCGGACCTTCGCCACTATTTCACGCGCGAGTTCCGGGAACCGGATCTCGCGCCGATCGGCGAACGCGCGGGCTGGTCCTGTTCCGGGCGCGCATAGTCGCCCGCCATGTCCTTGCCCCGATCACGCGACAGGGCGCGGACGAGCTGACGCTGATCGGCGAAGTCGTCGCGGCCATAATAAAGCTGCACGTCGTCGCGATGCCGCGACATGCCGACATAGGCGCTGTGGCGGTCCATGCCGGGGTGGCGAGGACGTGGGCGCGATCGACCGTCACCCCCTGCGATTTATGGATGGTGGCGGCATAGCCATGATCAACATGGGCATAGTCCTGGTGTCGAACGCGACCCCGCGCCCGTCATCTAGGCGCACCGCCATGCCTTCGGGCGATACCCGCTCGATCGTGGCAAGCGTACCGTTCTTGACACCCATGCCGCGTTCGTTGCGCAGGAACATGATGCGGTCGCCGGTCGCGAACTGCCGCTCGCCGCGGTCCGCCTTCACCGTCACGTCGTCGCCAAGATCACCGGATGCCCGCAACCGGTCGCGCGCCTCACCATTGAGGCTCTGCACCTCGGCGTTGGTGTGGGTGAGAATGATCCGGCTCTTGCCCGGCTCGGCACGGCGCGCGCGATCCCAACCGTCCACCAGCTCGCCCCGCGCCTGCTCACGCGTGTCGGCCGCGTGGACCATGCCCTTGCCGTCATAGGCGTGGATCGCCTCGCCCGTGCGTCCGGTCGCCAAGGCGCGTGTGGCGTCGCGCTGCCAGCCCTCGCGCTGCCGGCGTATCTCGGTGATCTCGGCCGCGCCGTGGCGCTCGGTGATGCTGCGGAACGCCGCGCCGGCCTCGATCGCCTGCAACTGCTCGGGGTCGCCGACCATCACGACCTTGGCCCCGGCGTCGCGTGCACGGCTCAACACGCGCTCCATCTGGCGCGAGCCGATCATGCCGGCCTCGTCCACCACCAGCACGTCCTTGGGACCTAGCTGCTCGCGCCCCTGCCCCCATGAGTGCTCAAGGCTGGCAATGGTCCGCGATGCGATACCGACCCGCCCTCAAGGTTCTCGGCCGCGATGCCCGACAACGCCGCACCGCGAACCGTGTAGCCCCGCCCTCCCACGCCTCACGCGCGACGCCAAGCATCGCCGATTTGCCCGAACCGGCATAGCCGACGACGAACGCCAGCCCCGCATCGCCGGTGACATGATCGAAGGCGTCGCGCTGCTCATCCGACAGGACAAGTCCACGCCCTCGGCCGCGCCGATCGCGGCGTCACGGGTAGCCTCGCCAACGCCATGCCCGGCGCGGCTCGCCAGCTTGTCGCCGGCACGCTCAAGCCGGTTCTCCACCGCGATCATGTCGCGGGACGTGAACCGCTCCCGTCGCGCCCGTCCTTCCCCAATGCGACCAGCTCAGGCGATCCCCGAACTGCTCCCATCACCGGTCGAACTGCTCCTTGCCGTCGCTGTGCCGGAACGCGAACGTCGCAAGATCGCGGGTGGTGAACGTCGCCTGCTGCCGCGTGATCGCGTCCAGCGCGACATTGGGATTGGCGATGATCTTCGCGCCGTTCTCACGGGCGATGCGCGTGTGATCCTCGATCCGCTCCGCCTCTAGCCCCTGCTCCGGTCGCCGCGATGCAGCGGGGCCGATCTTGTGCTGCGGCTCCAGCTCGATCCCCTGCGCCTCGTAAGAGCGATGGTCGATCCGGCCCTCAAGCCCGAGCTCGGCCATGCGCTCGTTGACGTGCGCGCTCCACGCCTCGCGCCAGTCCTTCAACAGCTCGGTCGAGTTCCAGTCGCGGTTCTTCTTGCCGAACCCCTCCGGCCCCACATCGCGCATCGCCAGCATGACATGTGCGTGCGGCTTCGGCGTGCCGTCCTTCGCCTTGTCCCAATGCACGTTCAGGTCGGCGACCATGCCGCGATCGACAAACTGCTTCTTCACGAAGTCTTGCGCGAGCGCGACGCCCTGCTTCTCGTTCATCTCACGCGGAATCGAGAACTCCACCTCGCGGGCAAGCTGTGCGTCCTTGCGCTTCTCCCCAGCCTCCACCTCGTTCCACAAGGTCGAGCGATCGTTTAAACGCTCCGGCGCGCCCTCCGGTAACATTACCTCGGAGGTGGATCACGCCCGCCTTGTTCGAGAAGTCGTGATCGCGTCCAAGCCGGACGTCGTGCAGCTCGGACGCGGAACGATAGGCGGCGCTCGCGACGGCGCTCGATCCGTTTGCGCGGCTCACAACCTTGGCGGAGAAATGGTAGATCGCCATGACGCCCCTGCTTATTGCACTTCTGGGCGCACGTCGGCAACGACGTATAAGCGCGCACTCACAATTTGCTACGCTCCTCGTGATTGACTTGGGGCTGATGTTTCTACCGTTCGCGCTTTACCCCCGGCATGGGCGGCGCTAGAGTGTTCGGGCTGATGATCGCGGAAGGTGAAGGCAATGCGGAAGGTGCGCGATTACGATGCCGAGCTGAAGGCGCTTGGCGACAAGGCGCGGGCGCTGAAGGCGAAGCGGGTTGAACAGCTCGGTCAGCTCGTCACCGCCACGGGTGCCGATGCGCTCGATGCCGAGACACTGGCGGGCGTGCTGCTGGATGCGGTCGAGGCGAAGGATGCGAGCGCGAAGGAGGCGTGGCGAGCGAAAGGCGCGGCCTTCTTTCAACGGCGCAAGCGCAAACCTGTCCCGAGCGAAGTCGAGGGGGGTGGCGGCGCTGCTGCAATCGACGGATCGGGCGCTTCGGCTGAACCGGGCGGCGACGCTGCGGGCGGAAGCGGCGGAACGGCGTAGCGATACGCGGGGCTGGGTCGTGCAACGCCGCGAACGCACGCGCCACCTGATCGAGCTGGGCGGGCTGGTCCAGAAGGCCGGCTTGGTCGAGTTGGCCGACGACGACCGCGCCACACTCTACGGCGCGCTGCTCGATCTCGCCGGACGCGCGCGCGGTGATGACGCCGGCGACGTGCTGGCGCTGTGGAAGCGGCGCGGCAAGCGGGCGTTCGACGCCGAAAGCGATGCCAAGGAGGCGCGCTGATGAGCGCCAGCGATTATCGTGTCGCGCAACGCCCTGAACCGAAATTGACGGCGCTTGGGGTCTCTGGTCTGCGGTTGAGGCCCGCTGGCTTGATCTCCTCTTTGCTACCGAGCGCGATGCGGTGGATGCACTGAATTATCTGCTCTTGCAAAACGGTGAGGAGGGTAGTGATGATCACGTTCGATATCGAGGCGATCCGCGCCGAAGTGCGCGCGATGGATTTTACGCGCGGCACGCCGGCGGAAGTCGCCATGTGGCGCGAGGACATGGCGGGTCGCGCGCCAACCTCGTGATCGAGGACATGATCCCGACGCCGAACGAAGATGCGTTCTTCGACATGATGCTCGATGAAGGCGTGTCCCCCCCCTCGTGTCGCAAATCCTCCTCCGGCTGCTCGATCATCCTGACGCGATCTGAGTGGGGCTTTCCTGCAAGCAATCGTGTCACTAACGCGCCCATCCGCTTGCGCCCGCCACATCAACGTCACGGTAGCCGCGTATATGGCAGGCAGGAGACCAAAGGATGCGCTCGATAAGCCCGATGTTCGATGATGCGGTGATCGACTGCGTCGCAAGCGACCGCGCATCCACCGTCCAGAAACTCTTCCATGTCGCGGAACTGATCTGGGCAGAGGGTGCGGCCGACCGGTCGGCGTTCCGCTGGGGTACCTCGCGCCAATTGACCCCGACAAGCTGATGTCGCTACGCATGGCTTAAGTGGCGCTGCTGGGATCCTGATCCATCAACGGCTGCGGACCCGGCGATTCATTCGGTGATCGTAGGCAGCCTCAATTTTTGCCGCGTGGGCGGGCTCGGGTGGGCCGGTGCTGCGTGCGGACCAGCTTGCGCCCCAAACCGATTTTCTTTGCCATAGCGCGCCGGGCTTCTGAATACGCCTCTGCCACCATCGGGTAGTCCGGCTTCAGATTGTAGCGTTCCCGATATTGCTCGGGCGTGAGTCCATGTCCGCTTAGATGACGGCGAAGCGTCTTGTACGGCTTGCCGTCGATCAGCGAGATGATATGATCCTTCGACGCCAGCGATTTACGTACCGACACCGCCGGCGTGAACTGGGCGGCCGTCGCTTCCTGCGGAACTGCTGTGCTCGATTGGTCGATCAATCCTGTGATGCTGTCACGCATCCGGGTGAGAAATGCCGGCACGTCCTCGGCCGCGACGCGCGTGTTGGGATTGCTCAGCCATGCGATCGTCAGCTCGGTTGCGAGCTCGATCGCGTTCGGGCCGGTATCGATTTCTGTGGTCATGAGGAAAGCTTGTCCTGAGTGCCTTGGCCGGTGTGGAACACCATTTTGGTCGACGCGGCGATCTCCATAGCTTCGCCGGTCCGGGATTGCGACCGGTCCGGGCGTCCCGGCCTTGCTGGAGAACTTGCCGAAACCCGGCAGCGACACCTCCTCCCCCGCGCAACCGCATCGCCGATGTCACCGAACACGCGGTCGATCAACGCCCGGGCCTTGGCGGCACTCAGATCGCTTCCCTCGGCAATGCCTTTCACAAGATCGTCTAGCTTCATCAAATATCTCCCGTAAACGTGCACCGGGATAATCGTTCCGGTCACGGGCGCAACAGTGCATCCCTTTTCCGGGTGGCGCCGGCAAGATGCAGCGGGCTGGCGACACCGTTGCGTAGCGTGCGTAGATCGCGATCATGCAGCGATGATGTTTGTCCTGCACATCCGATGCCCGTTAATTGAGCAACCTCACTGATGGCGGGTCCGCGCATCGGCGGGCGTCGACCGATAAGCTGGCGGCTCGCGATCGTCGTGGCGGTGGTAGCCCTGTTCGCCAGCAACGCCCGGCTCAAGGGCATCTTTGGCTATGGCGAGATTGCGACCGACATTCCGTTCCTGCTGTTCGGCGTGATCCTGTTCTTCACCGGCGCGCGTCAATCGCAATGCCGCCAACCGGCAAAGCGAGCTGCTGGGTCCGCCCGCTTCGGCGACCGCGCCGACGTGCGAAAGCTGGAGGTGAGCGGGGATCTCCTGATCGGCCGCTCGGCGAAGTTGGGCAAGCTGCTCCGCTATGACGGCGCGGCGCATCTGCTGACGATGGCCCCACCCTCTGGCGGGGCCGTCGGCACGATCATCCCCAACCTGCTCCTGCTCGATCGCTCGGTCACCTGCATCGACCCCAAGGGCGAGAACGCCCGCGCCACCGCCCGCGCCACCGCCCGCGCCCGCGCCGCTAAAGGTCCGGTCTGGTGCCTCGATTGGTTCGGCGTGTCGGGCCGGACCCCTGCCCGCTACAATCCGCTCGACCGGCTCGATCCCACCAGCCTCGATCTGGCGGAAGATGCCAACACGCTCGCCGACGCGCTGGTCCACGACGCGCCAGGGGCAATCCGGGCGACGCCCACTGGAACGAGGAAGCCAAGGCGCTCATCGCCGGGCTGATCCTCCACGTCGTCACTACCGAACCCGCCGATCGGCGCACACTGGCGACGGTGCGCGATTATCTGACCCTAGCCCCTGCCGGCTTCGCCCGCGCTGCTCGCGGCGATGCAGGGCAGCACCGGCGCTGGTGGCCCGGTCGCGCGCGCCGCCAACCGCCAGCTCGGCAAGTCCGATCGCGAAGCCGCGGGCGTGCTGTCCTCGGCCCAGCGCCACACCCACTTTCTCGATAGCCCGCGCATCGTCGCCAGCACGGCCGCGTCCGATTTCACGTTCGCGGGATTGAAGGAGTCGACCGCAACGGTGTTCCTGTGCCTGCCGCCCGATCGGCTCGACACCTATGCGCGCTGGCTGCGCCTGCTGGTGAGCCGCCGTCACCGACATGGCGCGATCGACCGCTCGCCCTCCCGGCCGGTGCTGTTCCTGCTGGACGAGTTCGCCGCCCTCGGTCGCCTCGAACCGGTCGAGCGGGCGATGGGCCTGATGGCCGGCTATGGTCTCCAACTCTGCCGATCCTCCGGACATGCACCAGCTCCGCGCCAACTATGGCGAGCGCGCCGGCCCCTCGGAAAGCGTCAGCGCACGTCACCGCCGGGCAACTCGCCACGCCTGATGAAATCATGCGGATGCGGCCCGACCAGATTCTGTTGCTGCGCCGGGGAACACCCGCTCGCGGTCGAGAAAATCCGCTACTATGACCAGCGCGAGTCTGACGGCCTGTTCGATCCGGCCTAATTAAGCCCGCTGGCGGCGCTCGCGCCGATCGGCATCCCAAACCACCTAAAAGCCCTCTTTGCCTCCACGTCGCGCCCGGACGGCCGTAGCGGGCGATCCCGTCGCTACCCGTCCCCACTCTTTTCCCGTTTAGCTAGCGGCGCGTAGCGCCGCCCCCAGACGCCGAAGGCGGCACGCAGCGAAAGTGCATCGGCCGTTAGGCCATCCCGCTTGTCCTTTTTTCCACTGGTTGGTGGCGAGCGGTCGGTCTGTCTTGCGCACTATCGGGGTTTTGGCCCCGATCCGATGGACCAATCGGGTTATCCACAGGCCTGAGTCCTTAAGAAGAGTCTCCTATGTAATAGGAGGTTTAAGACCCCTTACGGAGCGGTTTCGGCCTGTATCGTCAAAGGGTTAGCGGCCGTTTCAGGGCCAAAACCCGTGATTCGCGGGGCCAAAACCCGGATTCGCAGGGGCCATTCCCCGATAGTTGGAGCCTCACCACTATCGGGGTTTTGCCCCGGCGATCAGTCGGCCGGAAACCCCATCGGCGGGCGCGGCAAGCGCTTGAACTGGAACCCGATGGTCGGTCGAAAGCTGGCAACGCTCTGTGAAGTTAAGAACCTCCTCGCCTTCATCGTTCCTGACCAGCTCCAGCCAGTAGCCGGGTAGCCGCTGCCGCTCGACCGCGCGCCGAAGCTCCTGGCGAAGTCGGCCACGCGCTGGTGCTGCCGCTCTTGTGGTGGAGCTGCTTCATGGTGAAGGCCCAACCCGCCGCTTGGTGGCCGCCATGCTTGCGCACGACACGGTAAAGCCAACGTTCGATCCCGCCGGTCAGCTTGAAATAGGCTCGGTCGATGCCGAGCACGAGGCGGTCGGTCAGCACGCCCTCGTAGAGCCAATCCGATATGGTGAACTCGACGCCCGTGGATCGGCCTGGGTCGTCGGTCGGTGCCGAGTAGCGCTCGATCCAGTGGAAGCCCTCGGGGCGCTTCTTCTTGCCCCGGCGAATGTTGGTGCGGATCAGGGTGGCGCTCAACCGCTCAAGTGCCTCTACGATGCGCCGGTACTCGTCTCCCCGGTCGGCCGATCGATCCCGCGTAGCAGCTCATAGAGCGGGACGTGGAAGTGCGGCGTGGTCGGCTGTCCGCCGCCTTCGCCGCCCTGAGCTGCGACACCGCCCATATCAGGATGTCGCAATCCCAAATGGTGGCGATACCGATCTCGGCCGGGGCCGTGACGTTGACAGTTATGGTCGTGGCGCCGTTCTGCACCGTAGTCGATCGGCTCCCGCCGCGGCGCTGCTTGAAAGGCTGAAGAACGGCCGCTCCATCATCTCCCTGTTCGTCGCGAGTCGGTATGTCGCCCGGCAGCGTCACGAACAGGTCGAGCTGGTCGAGTACGCCGGCGCGACCGCCTTCCTTCCTTCTGACCTTCTTAGTCATAAAGGCTCCAAGGGTCAGAGGTCAGCGGCGTGATCGGCCGCTCGGCACACTGGCGGCTACCGCCTCCAGCGGCTCCAGCCCGCGCGCCTCCAAGAGCCGGTTCCACGCCTCATGCCCCAGCTTCTGCAAAGACAACCCTGTGTCGAGGCTGAGCTGGCGAAGCCGGCGACGATCGCGCGGGGTGACTTGCACGTTGATCGGCACGATCACCGGCGAGGCGGTGTCCCGCACGGGTGCTGCCTCGGTCGCCGCCGCG